>PVLC010025589.1:0-21853 GCA_004027655.1 Graphiurus murinus | reverse complement strand
TTGCTGAGGCTAGTCTTGAATCTGCAATTCTCCTATCTCATCCTCCCAAGTACTGGAGGCCACCACGTCTAGCTTGAATGTGACTCTAATATGACCCTCTCTCTAACCTCTCACTCTGGTATTTCATTCCAGTTAACTGTACACCAGCAATCTCAATGTGACTGATCTCAGATTCACAGCTACACAAAGGCTGGAATTGCTAAGGGGAGGAGAGCGGACTAGAGTGAGGGCCTGGGGTCCCTGGTCAGCATTCTCCTTCCCTATGAGCAGCTCTATGTCTCCTGTCTGCCATAATTTGTTGCCTGACTCCTCCAGTGCTGAATATTAAGTTTCTAACATTGTGTGCAACTATAATGCTTAAATATGTAAAATAAATATATAAATTATATTAATATATAAGTAAAATACATAAATTATATTAAATATATAAGTTCAGAGACTTTTAAATTCTCATATGATCCTGTTTCTACTACAAGTTCTACAGAATTTCAAAAATAGCAGGTGACATACTTTTTCAAATACTATATTCCTAGTGTTCTTATTTCATTTTCTTTTTTGGCATTTATCCAACATTCAACTGCTATTCAAGAAAAGACTAAGAGAACTTTTAGAATTATTCTTCTGCAAATTTCACCATTTGGGGAAATTGTAATCACCTATGAATAAGAAAGTCCTCTCTAGGAATAATCCAAATAAATGGTTTTTAGCTATTATCTTAAAAAGTAAATGGTTAGTTTTCCTGGTTGCTATAAGGACTTTATTTCAACGAATTTCATGGCAAATAAATATTTTAAGAGAAGTTAGGCTGAGTGTTTGCCTAAAAATCTTTATTGGCTCATTTTCTGCTAAATAAGTAAAGCCATGTTGCCTATCCTTTGAGGCTCTTTATAATAAGAGCCTAGTTTCTCTCATCTCAACTCATGAGCCTTCTAGGCTCAACTTATCCCAAGCTCTCCCCTTGTAGGGCTCTCTAAGGGTAAACTTACCCTTTAGTCACAGAATGGTAGACAGCTCTCCTACAAGGTCAACCAAAATGTGTCTCGTGTTTTATGACCTGGAAGTAAATCTTTGTGGTGTTAAACTATGGAGTTTCTGCATTTAATTGCTACCTCGGCATAAATTATCCTATAATACAGATTCCATCTCCTATAATGTATCTTTCTTAATTATCTAAAATGAACAAGTTTAAACTTTTCTAAGAGATAGGACTCACGCCTCCTATTCAAAGGGAAAATAGCTCTCCATCTTTTTGTGATAATGTCAAAATGAAGTCATGTACTCAATATTTTTGTAGTTAAAAGCAATAATTAATATACATATCTGTTGAGAGCTAAATTGTGTTTTCTCAAAACTCATATGTGAAAGCTGTAATCCCCAGTGCTTCAGAATGTGAATGTATTTTTGGAGAAAGGTCTTTTTAAAAAGGCAATTAAGTTAAAATGGCACCTTTAGCGTGTGCCTGAATCCAATCTGAAATTTGGTTACATAGTAACAACAGGGGAATATATACACAAAGGAAAGATCTTTTGAGGACATAGAAAAAAGGTAGGCCTTCTGCAAACTAAGGAGGGGGGCCTCAGAAGAAACCTAGACTATGAATGGTTGATCTTGAGCTTCTAGCCTTCAGAACTGTGAGAAAATAAACTTGTGTTGTTGAAGCTACTCAATATGTGGCATTTTGTTCTGACAGTTGTAAGAAACTAATATAACATTTTAAGTAGTACACAATTTAAACTGAGTTTTAGCATTTTCTTATTTTGTACATGCCAAATATACATACGTGTGTGTGTGTGCGTGTGTGTGTGTGTGTGTGTGTGTGTGTGTGTGTGTGTGTGTGTTTGGCATGTGTTATATATGTATTAACCTCTGTGATGTCCTGACTTTGTCCCAAGTGTTTACAGTTTTGGCCTCCCATTAAAAGTATTTTTTGAGGCCAGAGACTACACTTATTCATGACTGCAGCCTCTAAGTGGCAGCAAAGTGTGCAAGTGAGGCACTCAGTAAGCTCTTGAATGAGCATCCAGAACCTCAGTCATCATGCAACCTGTGAAGGAGACCTTACATTTCCATCAGTCAGACACAGAAATGTGCAGATAGTTCCCCCAGATTATTATGTTTGTCATATTACTACCCTGCTTAAAAGTAGTGTTTCCTAAATCAACCAAGAGATTAAGTCTATGCTCCTCAATTTGTACAACAGAGCTCTTTTTTCTATAATGTGCTTTTAGGGTTGCATTATAGTCTCACATCATAATGTAAATCATGTTGACAGTGACATACATGCACACAGCATTTGGTGGCCCCCCCTTCGCCTCTGTACTTTTCCCCTTCCCAATACAGAGTACTGAGATTGACATGGGTATGTTAACATATGTACACCCACATTCATTCTCCCAGCCTGTCCTCACACTTCTTCCAAAAAGGATAATTTCTCCTGCCCTGGTTAATTTGCTCAATTCTACCTCTCCTTTTGTTCCTGCTATTCATTTGGTTTAGAATACTTTTTAAATTTCACCCCTGTAGGCTTCCATGAGATCTACTTTTACCATCAGGCCTCTGCTTATTTCAGTGGTCATCAGACTTCATTTCACTTGATTTACTATAGATCTCCCTATGTTCAAAACTGAATTGTATGCCTTTGTCATCTTCCCATTAGTTTATATGTAATTTTGGGGGGTAAGATTTGAGATGCTGCTTCTTTTACTTCCTATATCCCCCCCGAAACTCTTGGCAAAATTGTAAGCAGATAGCAAGCTGCCATTAAAAGAAGGAAGGGTTTTATGAGAGGTTTAACTGATCAAATTCAATCTGTCACTAACTAAATTCATAACTAAATTTGTAAAAATCAATTGAACCATTCAGATTCATATGAGAGTTCTTGATTGATTTGCAATCAAAACTCAGTTTTCATGAATTCAAGTTCAATATATGTTTCACTATACCACAGTATCTGCTAAAATTTATTTGCCAATTTATATATGAATTACAAAGACTTACTTTCAGCTAGAAAGCACTACATTTAAAACAGAAATAATTTGGCTGCCCATAGTAATCTCTTCATTCAGTCATCAGTGTGAATAATAAGTAGGTTTTTAAGATGATAAACCCATAGGAAGTGTACCAATTCAGATGATAAAATTTCAATAGTTGAGGTAGTGGTGTCAGAGAAGACTATGAATAGCAGTATTTTTTTTTTTCAGGTTGCTACAGCCCCAGAAATGATTCATTCCATTTAACTTACCTTTGCAAATCTTCTCATTAAGTGAGATAATGCTTCAGGATTAGGGCATTCCAATTTCTTAATAATCTCAAAGCTCTGATTAAGCTGAGCAAAGACGTCAACCACAGAGCAGGAGAAGAGTGCGTGATCAGATGTCTGCTGGAACTGAAGAGAGAAAGTGGGACCATCCCAATAGGCACATTAGGGTGTAGAAGGAGTCTTAATTACATCACACAAACAACTGAATCTATCAAATTATGCATCTAAATTTCCCAGTAATAAAATGATTCCTCACTTTCAGATAGTTCACCCAAGGAGTTGAAATTATGGTATAACTAATACCATGGGGTAGACTGTTATTAATTGGTTTTTCCATTGCTGACTTGAGACATTGGTTCTTTCAGACTTCTTGTTAGATCTTGTCGTGGTTCAAGATTATAAGAATTGTTGGAGAGGATTGGGGACAATTATGCTCCTAACCTAGAAATCCTTGAGAAGTTTTAGGAAGACAAAAAGTTTTTGTACAAGTCTGGGGAACTTGTGAAATCAGACCAATCAAGAAGTAAAGAAAAACTTTGAGGCAAAAAGGTTATTGCTACTATTTGTTTTGTTTTTTTAAATTAAGCAATTCCTAGGGTTCTGACCAGTCTTTTAAAGTTGTTTTAAATTTTATTCCTTGGGCAATTAAAACAAAAATGAAATAATAACAATAAGCCCAACATTTCCCTTTAACTAAAGGTGAGCAATAATGGTAGAATCATGGCAATAAGCAAACTTAAAGTGATTTAAACTCACTCCATCTTTTTTGTCTCTTCCCAGTGCTCCATGAAGGAATTCCATGGACACATCTTCATTTTCATCTAGCCACTGCATGACGAAAGGTTCAAACCACCTAAAACAAGTTACGGATGTTATGTACCACAGGACACCATTTGCATGTAACTAACAGTAATGCTGCTCTTTTCTGGTATAAGAATAATTTGGAATAGATACCTCTTTTCATTCTCCTTTTCCAGCTTGCTCCCTCAGACATTTTTCCCTTTACTTCATCAAATACACCCCTTGTCTTTGGCCATCAACTTGTCTTTTCTCACGCCCCATATGCTGCCTCAAATATGTTTAGTTCCAACTTCTGTAAAATGTAGACCTTGTGTGCCATGTCCTCTCTCTTGCCATTTCTTCTTTTCTTAATCCTTTTACATTGAGTGTTAACATACTCACCTGTCTCCTAGAGTGGATCCTGCTTACCTCCAACTATTATCTATGATAGTCAACTATTATTTATAATCCATTTGAATTTTGTTTTTGCAAATGGTCTGAGTTTCAAATATTTTTTTCATATGGATACCCAGTTGACCTAGCACTATTTAAAAGTCTTTCCATTCCAGGGTACTGAACTAACATCTTTGATGCAAAGCAGGCAGTGGCATAACTCTATCTCTGAACTATTTAGTTCCACTGGTTTGTTTGTCATTTGATAACACCATACTCTTTTAATAAGTATGTATTTTTAATAAATCTTGATAAATGATGATGCAGTTCTCCAGCTTTTTAAACTTCTTCAAGATTGGTTATTCTTAGCCCTCTGCATTTTATATGCATTTTTTAGTAAACTTATCATTTTGTACAAAAATGCCATCTAGAATTTTTGCAAGATTGCATTGAATCCATATGTCAATGTGGGACAACTACCATTTTTATATTAATTAATCTACTTAGGAATATTAGAGATCTTATTCAGTTCATCTTAATTTTCTCTCTGTAACATTTTATAATTGCTTGAAAAGAGGGTTTACATACTTCCATTACATTTATTTCAGGTGATAATGGTGTTTAAATGGTAGCATTATATATAATTTTCTAATTGTGGCCATAATACAGAAATTTAATAAATTGTTATATAGACACTACATTTATTTTGTAAATCATAATACTTCACTTATAGTTTCTTTTGAATTTTCTAGATGTGTAATTATGCCAGATACAAATAAAACAGTATCATTATTTGTTGCTCAAAATATATTAGAATTTTCACTATAATTTCTTTTTTGATTTATGAGTTTAGAATATTCTACTTAATTTATCTACCTGGCAATTTTATAATCATTTTTTTGAAGTTAATTTCTATCATGGTTCAAGAATATACAGTAAATGCTTTCAATCATCTAAAATTCACTAGACTTGTTTTATGTTCCAGAAGATGGTCTATTTTGGTAAATGCATTGTGTGCTTGATAACAATGTGTATTTTGTCATTTTAAAATTATTAAATTGTTCATAGGCTGTGTGTGCAAATGAGTATAAAAATGTCTAGGAAAAATGTAGAATCTTTGAATGATCAGATATAGATTCATAGATATTGATACATAAAGATAGATTATAATGAGCTATTCATAATTTCAACTTCTCTGTCACTTATTTTATTGGTCTGATTCTTCAATACATTGCTAAAGAAGCATAATATATAAATAGAATTGTGAGTTGGTTTCTCTTTCCTTTTACTTCTGGCAATTTTTGCTTTATTTATTTTGCTAATATGTCCATGATACATACAAATTCAGAATTGACAATAGTGTGATGCTTTGGATATGGAACATCTCCCAGAAAAGCTCATGTATTGGCAATATAATAATATTCAGAGTTGAAATAACTGAATCATGAGGGTTAAAACTGCATCCGTGGATAGATCCATTTGATGGATTAATAATTTGAATGAGAGAGGCAGGATGTGGCTAGAGTAAATAGTCACTGGAGGTGTGGCCCTGGGGACTTTTTCATTGTTTCTTTCTCTCTGTCTCTCTCTCTCTGCTTCCTTGCTTCCAGCAAGTTTTTCTCGCCACATCCATTCACCAGGATATCTCTGCCTTGGTGCCAGCCAACTGTGGACTAAACCTCTGAAAATGTGACCCAAATAAACCTTTCCTCCTCTAACTTGTTCTTGTAAGGTATTTTGTTAACAAGAATTCAAAGTTAATTCACATATCTTTTGTTTCACGTAATCTTTCAATCAACATGAAATATTTTTCTCAAGATATTTTTATCTTAAAGGTTATTTTGTTCAATATTAGTAGAGCTGCATGAGTTTCTTTCAATTATAGGTTTTACCTTCTTACTTAATTTCCTGTGCCTTTATGTTTTGGGTGACTCCCTTCCTTGAGCTCAATACATTTTAAGATTTTTTTCATTATTTTTGGTTAAGCAGTTTTTAATGATGTGCCTATAGGTGAATTTTCTTGCATTCATTCTGTTTAGGATTTGTAGAGCTTCTTTAATAACAGCATCATGTTTTCCTTCAATTTTACAGAATCTATACCTAGCATCTTTTCAAACACTGCTCTAGTGCAGTAATAAGTTGCTTAAGGATGAAGATATTGTCTGAAAAATGAAGCAGGCAATTTTACCATTGTTTGAACATCATAGTATACTTGCACAAGCCTATATGGCACAGCCTACTACACACATATTTCAAATGGTATATCGTTGACTATGGGGACCATAATTGACACTGAAACAGTGTTATGCAGTGCATGTCTGTGCTATTTTTTCTCTCTTCTTTTCTAGGCCTTAATTTTTTCTTTATACTTTGTCCTATACTTGTTTCTTTTTTCTGTCCAAACTTATCTTTTAGTTATTTTTGCCACCCTTGTACTGTGTATAATCTTTCATTAAGTACATTTTTATACTCAATTTCATTTTATTTTAGTTAAATAATTTACATTATGTTCTTCTTGTAGGTTCAATTTTTTTGTTAAAAATTTCCAACATTAAAGTACACATTAAGTCTCTATCTGATAAGCCTAATATGTGTTTTTTTCTCTTGGATTCTAGCTATTCAGGTCTTATCTCCTAACAGCCTTTAATTTTTTTGTTGAATATTATATGTTGTCTATGAAAAATTACTGATCTTTTTTTGATCATTTTCTTTAGAGTGGATTTAAATTTTACTGGTGGACAGATTTCAAGGAGAATACCTTGATTGAGACAAGGCTGGGTTTTAGACCAATCTATTTACAGTTTGTCTTTATTTCTATGGCAGAGCCCTTCAGAGATTTCACCCAGAGGCCTGGGGTTTTAAAAATGTCTCTTCTAACAGTTCTTGATTTCTAACTTTTGTTCTTTTTATACTATAAGACCACGGAAACCTCCACTTAGTTTAAAATCTCTTAATGCCCACATTCTACTTTGTTGTTTGTTTGTTTGTTTGTTTTCTGCCTAGATCTCTACACATAGTCAGCTTAGGAATCAGAAAATACCTCTAGGGGAAAGTACACAAAGTATTTGTGCTCATGTCTCTGTAGTTCCCATTTCTCTGGAATCTTGGTCTTGTAAGTCTAAGTGAGTGGTTTTTGTAACCTTAGACATCGCTATTCATTTCTCTAGCTCAGGGAAATTGCTCTAACCTCTGAGCCATTGGTCACTTTTTGATCCCTAGCCCTGTATTGTAAATTGGTGTGTATGAGCTTCAGCCCATACCCTCCTCTCCTCAGTGCACTTCTCTTTTATCAGATATCAACATATATTATTCAACAAAAAAACTAAAAACTGACGGAGATCCTAACTTATCTGTTTCTGGTTGCTCTCTGAATCTATTTAATTTTATTCAGCTTTTATAGTTGGTCTTTAGTGAGCATATTTCTTAGCATTTAGTTCAGTGTAGTAAGTCTAGAGAGATCCAGAAGCAGATGTCTCCAGCAAATTACTCCTCTGTTTTTACTTCCCTGTTCCCAATCAATGATACCACCAACTGCTTGGTCACACATGCTTGATGTTTAACTCTTTCCTTTTTCTTTTATCCTCATAAGTATCTAGTTAACAAATTATGTAAATTCTGCCTTCAAAATTTCTCTCCCACATCTTCACTCTTTGTATTCTCATTTCAATGACTCTACATTATTAGTATAGCCTCTTAAAATATAATGCACATGGTTTTATCTTGCATTTAATATTTTTAATGAACAAAAACTAAATAAACTATGTGCAACACATTTTGACATATGTATACCTTGTGGGATAGTTAAATCAAGTTAATTAACCAATGTGATGCCTCACATACTTATGCCTTTTTTGCTGAGAACACATAACATCATTTCTTAGCAATTTTCAAGAATATAATAGGCTGTTTTGACTATAGTCAACATGTTGTACAATAGACATTTTGAATTTATTTCTTCTATCTAACTGAAGTTTTGTATCTTTTAATCAACATTTTCTTACTCCTAAATTTATAGTATAACCTTTAAACTTTTCCCATTACCCTACTCCATCTTATATACGTTTATAAAAAAAGTTATGTTAGAGGCTATCAATATGTCACTATTACATTGCACATTACCTTCCAAGTTTCTTTTCTATCCCCCACTCCCTGACTCTTCCAAGTCCCACATTGTTTAATGAATGCAGTGTAACTTTCACAACATCTATTTACAATAGGCTAGTTTAAAGCAACACTTCCTGTATCAATTTCTACTGATTTTGTGAAAATACCCTAGACCTCACTAGACTAACACTACTTACTATGTATCCTAGTCCACATATTCCAAACTCCATAATTATATTCATAACTTTCATTTTCGTCGTAATGCTCTTCTTTTCTTTTACATAATTTGACCATTGTGTTGCAAAGTTGACTTCAAATGCCACCCCATCCTTAAATAGTGTGTGGAGTCCCTCAAATAGCAGTAGTGTCTCTCTTCTATGAGATCCCATTGTGCTTTATTTATCCTCCTTAAGTCAGCACTTCTTTCATTTTGCCTTGATTTTCACACTTATCACTATCCGCTGGGTGTCTGCCCCTTCGGGGTGAGGTCTTTATCTTCACTGCTGCCCCACAGTATCTGGAGTAAGGAAGGATGCCTTCAATAGAATAGAATTCTGATACATAGCAAAAGTTACCAGTTAAATAATTATTTTTATTTCAGAAATATGAATTTCTAAGATAGTTATAGGCTCAAAGTCAAAATCTGATTATATAGATCAATATACAATCACCTCATAAAAAACAACAACTTCATTCTAGCATTTTAACAGGAAGTAATTTTTTTATATGAGTCATCTCTTGTCATGTATTTCTTTCTCTTTGAGTTGAATATCCAAGTAAGGTATACTTGAAAAAATGCAACTCAACTCAATTAAATATGGCTCCCAAAGACATGTAAATCTTTTAACACTAATTTTGTGACAGAAATATGTGCATTCAAATGAACACTATGTGAAGAGATTTAATGCCTCACAATTCAGCTGTGATTTTACAGAACTTGAATTGATAACAAACTGGGGTGGGGAGTAGAAGTCACTACTTACAAAGAGTATTCAGGAACAGCATCCTTGAAGGCAGGAAGTTCACGCACATATTCATTATAAAACCATTTCACTTTGAAATGCAAATTCATATAATCAGTGCTCTTGCATAACCGCTGCTTCTCATGTTCTGTAACAGATAAAATCAAACAATTAATAAAGTATGATTTGCCAACAATGCTGCTGCACTCCAATCTACCTTTATTAGTAGTATTTCTGAAAGGAGGAAAATAGTGTGTTAGAGATAATGGTAAAGTGAATTTCTAAAGACAGACCTGAAATCTTATAAAATGCAATAATAATTGTATGTCAAGCAGTAATATGAAATAAATTGAATATTCTAATGCATCTTACTGAAAAATGTGAGAATTGTGATGCAGCTAAAGAGTAGTAACACATAAAAATGTTCTACTTATCTGCAAGCTTTCATATTTCAACTAGTTTTAGCCTGATGCAAAGGGACAGAAAGAACTAAACTTCTAAGCATCAATAAAACACGATTCAAATGAGGAGTCATAATCACTTATTAATACAGGAAATGTGAATGGGTAAAGCATATTTTTGGCCTAGCTAGAGCTGAAAGGGGGAGAAAAATATAACTATTTTACTCCTAATCCATATTCTTTTAAGTTAGGCTAAAATTACTTTGCACTCTATGGCTTTTTGATGTTTTGTTAGAAAGATTGTCTAATGTGTGACATTTTTTCTCTTGTTTGAAAGTATTTTTGTGATCTGTACATACAAGACTGAAGAGGAGAAACATTTAATGATGTTACTAAATATGTTGATCTTCCTCCCATATTAATATCTGGCTACAACTATAAGTACAATCAAGCCCCAAATAATTTCAGATATTTTCAGGTTGATAGCATCATCTGAGAAATTCTGGTGGTGATCTATGAGTCCCTATTAATCTAAGCGCTTTGGTTTATAGTAGAGACATTCCATGCTTTACATTTTGAGCTAAAACCTGGAAATACTAATTGAAGAGATTAGATTGCTATAAAAAAGCTTGAAGTGACCTCTGCTTCTCAAAACCTGTCTAGGGAAGAAATTAAATCTCACTGATAACAAAAGAGAGAATACAACCCCAAATCAAACATATTCAAATTATTGGAATAATGATTCAAGATGATTTATATGGGAGAGAGAAACAGGCAGAGAATCTCAGGTAGAAACAAAAATAATAAACTAGTACTTTTAGGTTGAGCACTGAACAAAATTAGGAACAAGATGTTTTATTCCAGCTACCTCCAAATTCATTTCACTTTTTTTACCTTTTGATGCCATATCTCCCTTCAGCTGTCTAGTATACCTTCATTCCTTAAGAAGGAATATTTATTTGGTACATTCATAGGAAGGAACTTAGCACAATACCCTAAAGCACAGACAAGGGGAGACCCTTGCCTTGGAACCCACACATTTAGGGGTCTCAAGTTTATTGCAAATAACAGACTCAAAAGTGAAGTGGGTCATGGGCTTCTCTGTCACTTGGGATACAACGCTTGGTGCTAGCACAGAAAGCAAGAATGTTAAATATCTATATCTTCTCAATGACTAACACCACCTATATTTATTATTAACACCTCTGAACCCCAGAAAAACATTCTAGATCACCTTTTTTCTCTATGTCCTGAAAACAAAAGGTGATTGTGTGCAAATGTTACCAAAGTTTACAAGTTGTAAGACTTCTGACAACAGAAATATTTACCACATTGTAGTGTGGGGAGGAATTTGCACTGTGGAAACACTTATATAAGTGACCAAGCAAACTAACTTGCCAGGCTCTACCTATGGACAAACAATGTGTAATAGATTATTGCATAAATTTCAAATTAACATGCATACATTTTATTACTTTGACTCCAATTTTTGCTTCTGAAGGTATTCATGAATCAGTGGGGTTACTCATAAATTAAAATAGGTGCATAGGAAGGACGGGGGTTATTTTAAATATAAAATAATTGATATTACTTTTAATTTTGTATATGTGTAATTTCATATACATGAAACCTGATATTGATTCTTTGATGATTAAATGGCCATTTATTTTTAGTATTCTCAATAGTTTTAATTTTAAATTGAGATTTAGGAGCTTTAAATAAATATTAGCATTATTCTAATGATTTACATAATTTTTATTTTATATTTCAAAGTTTAAGTTACATCTTTTTAAAATCTGTACTCAAACACATCTGTTTTGAATGCATTTTGTTTTTAACCTTTCAAATATTAGGAATGTAAAGTGAGATTGAGTAGAAAAATAAAAATACAATTGGATTTCAGAAATAAAACAACTAAGATAAAAGAAATAGAAAAATCTCAAAGAAAAGTTGTCTTTAATTTATTAAAAACAGGAAAAATGAAAAAGCAGACAGGATGTGACTTAGGAAAAACTGCATTATTTGCATACTCTTAATGGTATGCAAAAATATTTTAAATCATATATTGTAACTGAATAATAATTTTGATAAAATATAGAGAAAGAATAGTTTTTACAAGAAAAATATAATGATTTATGTTTTATGGATATCTTTATTCAAATATAAAAATACTAACTACTAGTCCAAGGAGAAGACCTAAATATCTATGCTGATAATTAAATTTTAACTTTTACATTTTGCCAACTTTTTAAAAATATACTTTATTGGTGCATTGTAACTATACATCATAGTGAGGTTTAAAGTGATACCAACATGCATGCACAAAGCACTTGGCGGGATTTCCTCTGGATCTCATCTCAATCCTTCCCTCCATCCCCACACATGCTAGTGATATTGGTATACCAACAGTGATTCCACTGAAAAAGGAATCCAGAAAACAATTCCATTCATAACAGTGTCAAAAAATACTGATGAATAAATCTAAGCAAAGAGGGCCCGTACAATGAAAATTGTAGAACACTAAAGAAAGAAACTAAAGAAGACCTTAGAAGATGGAAAGACCTCCTATGTTCTTGGATAGGCAGAACAAATATGTTCAGAATGACCATACTTCCAAAAGTTATCAACATATTCAATGCAATATCTATCAAAATAGCAATGATATTCTTCACAGAGCTAGGAAAAACAGTCCTAATACTCATATGAAAACACAAAAGACCCAGAATATCCAAAGCAATTCTGAGCAATAAGAGAACCATGCTAGAGGCATCATAATACCTGATTTCAAATTATGTAACAAAAACAGCATGGTAAGCCGGGTGTGGTGGCGCATGCTTGTAATCCCAGCATTCGCATTCGGGAGGCTGAGACCAGAGGATCCGGGTTTGTAGCCAGCCTCAGCTACCTAGTGAGGCACTCCGCAACTTAGTGAGACTCGGTTTCAAAATAAAGAATAAAATATAGGGCTGGGGGTATAGCTCGGAGGTAGAATGCCTCTGAGTTCAATCCCCAGTACCGCAAAAAACAAACAAACAAACAAAAAAAACCCCAGCATGGTATTGGCACAAAACCAGACACTTAGGCCAATGGAATAGAATAGTAGATACAGAGATAAATTCTCACACTTATTACCGGATGATTTCTGACTAAGGAGCCAAAAATATTTGCTAGAAAAATGACACTTTTTTCAATAGATAGTGCTGGGAAAACTGGATATCCATATGTAGAAGAATGAAATTAGACCCCAATCTTCACTGTGCACAAGAGTCAACTTGATATGGATCAAAGACCTAGAAATTAAACCAGAAATTTTGCAATTACTAGAAAAAAAAATAGGACCAATTCTCCAACCTGTAGGTACTGGTAGAGACTTTCTCAATAAGAACTCTAAAGCTCAGGAAATAAAACTAAGAATCAATAAAGGGGATAGCATCAAATTAAAAAGCTTCTGTGCAGCAGAAGAAAGAATTTTGCCAACTTTTAACATGGTGCACACCTGTAATTTCAGTACTTGGGAGGCTGAGGCAAGAGAATTGCAGATTGGAGGGCGGCATGCAGTAACTTAGCAATATCCTGTTTCAAAATAAAGATAAAAAAGGGCTGGAGGTGTAGCTTAGAGACAAAATTCCACTGGGTTTAACCCCAGTACCCTCCCAACACACACACACACACACACACACACACACAAATAACTGGTGTTATATGCATTTTTTAATGTTGATAGGAATGTATACTCATTGAGGCAGAAAGATAGAACACATCATATTTAGTCATATTTAGTAGTTTATGAGCTTGGTTTACAAACTGTAATATGTAGGTTTATGTGATGAGGGCTTTTATACATACTCTCACTTCGGCAGATGTTAGGGATGAGCCTGATTTAATGAATTATTTCTTCTGAGAGTATCTGCATATTAATAGAATTCTGAAAGGAAAGGTGACACAGTTTCACTCAATAACAAATGTTTATTGAGTGTGTATCTTGTGTAAGACCACGTATAAGGTGTTAGCAATTTAAAATGAAGGTTGCATGTCCTTGATCTGAAGTGCGTAGCATGAAGGGAAGAAGGCAGATTTATTAGTAGTCTACTCAACATAATAGGGCAAATGCTCATCAGTACAGGATCTATGGGATGTTGTAGTCTCTTGGAGAAAAGGAATTTAGCCCAACCTTTTGCCTTAAGTGAACAATTACACAAAGAAATGACTTACTGATAGTGATATTTAGCACATGGAGAAGAATTTTGTGTTAGGGGAGACATATTAGATGGAAGACATTATATTACTTCATTTTACTTAGAAGAGACTGTGTATGTGACTCTTCTGTTAAATTATGTAACTATGTGTTTGGTTAAAACTTTGGCACTAAACTGAACTTGAGAAGGAGGGAGGGTGAGGGAGTGGGGTGGGAATCGGGGAAGGGTTAAATGAGAAATGTGTGCATATGTCTTTATCAGCTTGTACCTAACAAAGATGTATGATTACAATATACCAATTAATATATATAAAAAACTTTGGCTGTTTTCTTTTGAGTCATATTTTTAGATATTTTGGTGGTAAGTGTAGGGGAATCTTGAATTTAGGTTGGCCTTTAAAGGGTGGGTTTCAATGAAGATGGTGACGGAGAAGACAGCACAATTCAGGCACTCTGAGACTTGGAACTCAATCACTGGGAAGATCCCTTCTTGACAAGGGAAGAAAATCAGTGAAAAACTCAATGAAATAATGAAATTTGAAAGGCATCAGAATCAGAACTGGAAGAAAGAGCAGAGGACTGTAAAGAATTCCATGTGTCTCACCTGGTGAATAGAGACTTGTGACTGCAGTGTCAACCAGCCCATGCCTGGGCTGGCAGCTGCTGTTACCACAGCTTCCAGAGACCACCAGGAAGAAACTGTGGATTTCCATAAGGCTGGTGACTACAGACCATCATCAAAGCAGTCAGCATTTTGCTCCATGCTCAACAGTGACCCAGCAAACCAGACAACTCAGTCAGGCCCTGTGCCTGTAGTTGAACCCATCTCTTCCCACAGTGATCTGAAGTGGTCTTCACCAAAACCATAAGTTAACAAGCTGTCTCAGCAGATCACCCTGTGTTGTCACAGGGACTTGTGTGGCAAGGAAGTAAACTCAAGGGGGTCTGAGACTTTGCAAATCTCTCCTGTGGAGGTTGGGGGGGAGATTACTATGGGACACAGCAGAAATACGAACTAGCAGATAGCCCCTAGTTGGGAGGAACCTGCAGACCACAGTTCACCAAGCCCTTGTAGGGTCCCTAGGTATTACCATAGGACACTGTCTGGGGAGAAATAGCTTTGCCTACCAAGTGGCAGGCTTGGAAAGCAGTGACCTTGCACCTGACTGTGTTTGGACTCTGCAAGGTTAGCAAGGGCTCTTGGGATAGTGGCTGACCAGGACAGCAGTGGTATTCCTGGGGCTAAGGAACTAAGCCACCCAAACCCCCAGCTTGGAACTGTGCAATCTTTCCCTGTCAGACCTTGGGCCTGGGACAGAGAGCAGCAGCAGCACAACTGAGGCCAGGTCACACCAAAAATCCAGAGGACCAGCAAGGTTTCACTTGATCACAGGTACAAACAAATCTGGAGTAGTGTCCTGGGGGCCATCAAAGCTCAGCAAGCCAAGCCACAAGCTTGGAACATGTCAATCCCTGGCTTTGCTGATCCCACTGGTCACAGAGGCCACAGGTCAGCATTCTGCAGTATCATGGGCTCACAATGTGTAGAGCACTGGTGGACTCTGAGATGCACTAAGTCCCAACCAGAAGGCCATAGGCTCTGAACATAACATGTCATCCTGTGGAGTTTGGGCCTGGGGAGCACAGTGGCCTGCAGCTCATCAGAGACTCCTGTCTGCCTGCACTAAGAACTGTGTCTAGTTAAAGAGACTCTGGGAGACAAACTCAAAAGTTAGATTATATGAGTCAGATTGCTGAGGCAAATATACTCCCCCAGCATAGACCTTTTTATAAAGGGATAACAAATAGAAACAAGACTCATACACAAAGAGGAAAAAGATGCCAAGACAATAGAAACACAAACCTGAGAACCCTGAAAATATGAGAATGAGAATCAGAGAAGAAAAAATAAACTCCCCAAACTCAGCAACAAGGAAGATCACCAGTACTGATATGCAGGAAATGTAAAAATAAGAATTCCAAAATTTGATCTTCAATATGAGGAAAGGCCTGAAACAAAGTATACAGGAAATGAAGGAGGAAATTTAGGCTCTAAGAAAGAACAAGAAAGACGCTTTGAGTGAAATGAATGAGTCAATAAATGAATTAAAGACCACTATAGAAACCAACTCTAGCAGGCTAGACCACATGGAAAACAGGGAATCATTCTTGGAAGACAATTCATTCAAAACTGAAAGCACAATCAACAAAATATAGAAGATGTCACAACAACACAATCTACCCATCCAAAAAATATGGGGTAATACGAAGCATCCTAACGTGGGTAAAAAGCATTGAAGAGGAGCCGGGCGTGGTGGCGCACGCTTGTAATCCCAGCATTCGGGAGGCTGAGAATGGAGGATTGGGTTCGCAGCCAGCCTCAGCTACCTAGTGAGGCAATCCGCAACTTAGGGAGACTCGGTTTCAAAATAAAGAATAAAAAAATAGGACTGGGGGTATAGCTCGGAGGTAGAATGCCCCTGAGTTCAATCCCCAGTACCGCAAAAAAAAAAAAAAAAAAAAAAAAAAAGCATTGAAGAGGAAGTGCAAACAAAGGGTATAATAAACTTCTTTAGAGAAATAATTTCAGAGAATTTTCCAGACATAGAAAAAAGACTTGGGAATCCATGTACATGGGACATACAGAACGCATTAAGACAAGACCAAAGAAGGACTTCCTCACACAACATAATAATAAAAATGAGGCCAAGGAAAGAATCTTAAAAGCAATGAGAACAAAAGAAGAGGTGATATACAGGGGCAAAACAATGAAAATTACTCCAGACTTCTCAACCAGGTCATGAATACCAGGAAGGACTGATATGAAGTTCTTCAGACCCTGCAGGAAAAAAAGTTCCAACCAAGACTGCTATTTCCAGCAAAGATATCATTCAAAATTGACGGAGAAATAAAAATGTTTCAAGACAAGCAGAAACTTAAAGAATTCATGACTACCAAGCCAGCACTAGAGAAAATACTCAAAGAAGTAAAAAATTCCAGAACCAGAGAAGAGAAAAATTCTACCAGATAGGCAACTAAGCAAAGGAGAAATAATATTACATCAAACAGAAAATAGAACACAAAATGACAGGAAATAAAAGTCTTAGTTCAATAAGAACACTGAACATCAAAGGTCTTAACTCCTCAATTAAAGGACATAGACTGGCAATGTGGATTAAAAAACATAATCCAACTATATGCCGCTTGCAAGAAACTCACCTTACAGTTAAAGATATCCATATGCTAAAGGTGAAAGGATGGAAAGAGGTATACCATACAAATGGAGAATGAAAACAAGCAAGGGTAACAATGCTTATATCCGACAAAACAGACTTTAAGATAAAACACATCAGAAGAGAAAAAGTGGAGCACTTCTTATTAATAATAGGAACAATCCAGCTAAAAGGTATAATGATAGCAAACATTTAAGCCCCAAATATGGGTGCACCCACGTTTGTAAAACCAACTCTTTGGGACATCAGATCTCAAATAGACCCAAATACAATAATATTGGGAGACTTCAATACAGCACTCACACCACTACATCAATTGTGCATACAAAAGATGTGTAAAGACTCCTTAGACCTAACCTAAAGAACACTATAAACCAAATGGACCTAATTGACATATACAAAATATTTCAGTCAGCAACAACTGAATAATACACATTCTTCTCAGCTGCCTATGGAACCTTCTCCAAAATAGGCCACATCCTGGGCCACAAAGTAAGCACCAACAAATTCAAAAGACATAATATAATTTCCTGCATCTTTTCAGATCATAATGGAATGAAAATAGAAATCAACAATAGGAAGAACAAAAGAAATTACATAAATACATGGAGACTGAATGAAAAAAGAATGAATGAAGACTGGATGAGAAGAGAAATAAAAGGAGGAAATAAAAAATTCCTTGAATTAAATGAAAATAGAGACACACTGTGTGAAAACCAATGGGACACTTCGAAGGGGGTACTAAGAGGAAATATTATAGCACTGAGTGCCCATATAAGAAAAACAGAAAGTCGCCAAATAAACAACCTGATGACACACACATCTCAAGGACCTAGAAAAACAGGAACAGTCTAATCTGAAAGCCAGTAGAAGGCAGGAGATAATTAAAATCAGAGCAGAAATCAATGAAATAGAAAATAATAAAACAATACAAAGCATTAACAAAACAAAAAGCTGGTTCTTTGAAAAGATTAATAAGATTGAAAAATCCCTAGCCAACCTAACCAAAAGAAAAAGTATCAACCCAAATTATTAAAATCAGAAATGAAAAAGGAGACACCATCACAGACAGTGGGAAAATTCAGGAGATCATCAGAAACTATTTTGAAAACTTATATTCCACTAAACTGGAAAATGTGGAAGAAATTGACAGATTTATAGACACATACAACCTACCTAAATTGAACCAGGAGGATACAGAAAACCTAAACCAACCAATAGGAAGCAAAGAGACAGAAACAACAATAAAAAGTCTACCATCAAATAAAAGCCCAGATTCAGACAGATTCAGCTCAATTTTGTAGAATTCAACTGAATTCTACAAAACCTTTACAGATGAACTAAACCCAATACTGCACAAGTTATTCCATGCAATTGAAAGAGGTGGAATTCTTCCAAACTCCTTCTATGGGGCCAGTATCACATTAATACCAAAACCAAATAAAGATACATCAAGAAAAGAAAATTACAGTTGAATATCACTGATGAAAATAGATGCAAAATTCTAAACAAAATACTAGCCATGCCCATTTGAAACCACATCAAGAAAATTGTACATCATGACCAAGTTGCTTTCATCCCAGGAAAGCAAGGCTGGTTCAACATACTCAAATCAATACATGTTATTCACCACATAAATAGAACTAAGAATAAAAATCACATAATCATGTCAATAGACACTGAAAAGCATTTGACAAAATCCAGTGTCCATTCAGATTAAAAATACTGCAGAAAATTGGAAAGGAAGGAACTTACCTCAATATCATTAAGGCAATGTGCAATAAGCCCAAAGCTAGCATTGTATTGAATGGGGGAAAACTACTTATGTGAATATACCAATGTCAATCTCAGTACCCTGTATTGGGAGGAGGGAAATGGGAGGTGGGGGGGCGCCTGTGTGCATGTATGTCATTGTCAACATGATTTACATTATGATGTAAGACTATAATGCACCAATAAAAGCACATAAAAAAAGATGGATTTCACCAATTCCTGTCCCATGCAATGCAGTGCACCTTAGAAAAGGGTAAAAGCTGTCCGTTTTTCATGCAGAACCTTCCATTTATTTGCTCAAACCATGTACACTTCACTTCTCAATTACTTTAGACATTGTTTATTCCTATCTATTTGCTCTGCTTAGAATTTATAATCTACTCCAAACCCATTCCCTATCCTCTGCAAACTCCCTAAACTTCAGCAGTCTCTCTTGTCCTGTTATTCACACAGTTCCAGGAAAGAAGCACTTCCATATGTCTAATTTACTGTAGTCACATGTTGACAAGGCCACTTTCTCTTCTTCTGCACCTCCCAGGTCTCACCAGTGAGGATGGGTATGGGAAAGGAGACAGAAAGGATAACGTTGATCTTTTAGAAGATTAAATCTGTTTTTATTCTTGCCAGAAGAGTATGCAATTTAGTTTATAACAAGGTACTTGGTATGATAACTCAAGCTATAAGGGTTTGACTAGCTACTCAACTGAAAAAAAGAATCTTAGAAGAATTACATACAGTTTCCTCCTTATAGATGCAAAACCATAAGAGCTAGTTTCTATCCCTTTAAGATATCTTTCTCTCATGCACTCTTAACTGATATTTACTGCTGTCTCTGAACAGAAGCAGGGAACCAGTACCAGTGTTTTCACATTCTGCCAATTTAACACAAGATTAATTGACATCTCTATGGTTCATCTAAAAATATATTTTCAATATATTGGATTAGTTTATGACTGAGTTCTTATATTTTGGTACTCGGGATTCAACCCAGGAGCATTATACTTCTGAACTATACCCCCAGTCATTTTTATTTTTTATTTTAACAGGGTCTTGTTAGGTTGCTGAGTCTGTCCTCAAACTTGTGATTCTCCTGTCTCAGCCTTATAAGTACTGAGATTACAGGCATGTTCCACCACACCTGGCTTATTTATTAATAATATTAATAGTTATTATTAATAGTTATTATAATAGTTATTATTATTATTATTAGGTACTAGAAATTGAACCCAGGGACATTAGTCAGTTTTTATTTTAACATAATACTTGTGTTAAGTTTCAGTTCATGGTTAAAAAAATATTAAGTTGGAGACTTTATCATAGTTTATCTCAATCTACACTGAAAATATGTAAGTAGATACAGAAAGACATGAATACTTTCATGACAACTGGAAAGTAAAACTATCAGGAATTTACAAAAATTCTGGAGCTACAAAATTGAAAGAGATAATTCACACAGATGTGTTATGAGCATCTGAGGATAGGTCCCAAATGATAATCCTGACTCAGAATCTGCACCTTTCCTACCTCTTGTTTCCTACCTCTTCCCCACTTCCAGTTGCTGCCAAATGTCACTGTGTAGAAAAGAAAACACTATAGCTAGTCCTCAGCTTCCCAGTGTTCTTTGTTTAGAACCAGGATTTTTATTCTTAATCCCTCCTAACCCCACACTGTACCACTCAATGTGTGAAAAGTTATAGCAAGACCACTTTCAGAAAATACCCAGTTGGCTCAATAGATGAAGGAAAACTACTTGACAAAATTCAATATCTTTTCATGACAAAAAAACCTCAGCAAATTAAATGAAGAATGAGCCAGAATAAAATAATGGCTACATATGACAAGTCTACAATTAACATCCTACTCAAAAGTGAAAAGCTGGTGTCTTCTCCTCTAAGATTAGAATAAGACAAGGATGCTCCCATTCTCAATATTTCTGCTCAACATAGCACTGAAAATCCTAGACAAATCATTTAGGCAAGAAAAAGAAATAAATAGCATCATGTAGAAAAAGAAGAGGAGAAATTCCCTCTGTTTGCTGGCAACATATTCTTATATATAAAAAATCCTAAGATTCCACAAAAACAGTATCAACACTTAAAAGCTCATTGTAGTATACAAAATTGCTACTTGCAAAAATTAGTAGCACTTCTATATACTAAAAATAAACTATTTGAAAAAGGTAAGAAAACAATCCCATTATAATGTCATAAAATTCTTTGGAGTAAATTTAACCAAGAAGATGAAAAGTTCATATACTGAAAATTATAAAACATTGATGAAAGAAATTGAATATGACACAAATAAATGGAATGATATCCTGTGCTCATAGATTGGAAATGTTACAATGTCCATGCTACCTAAATAAAGTGATCCACAGATTCAATGAAATTACTACCAAAACACCAATGTCATTCTTCACAGGAATAATCAAAACAATTCTAAAATGTGCATAGAACCCCATAAGACCATGGATAGCCAAAAACATCTTGAGCAAATTGCACTACCATATTTAAAATTATATTACAAATCCATGGTAATGAAAACAGTATGGTATTGGCATACAACAGACTCATGGACTAAGGGGATAGGATAGAGAGTCCAGAAACAAATCTCCATATTTATATTCAATACATGCAATCGTGGAAAAAGATAATCATTTCAATAAATGCTGTTGGTAAAAAACTGGACATCCCTATGCAAAAGAATGGAAATGGACTCTTCTCACCTCTTCTATAAGAACCAGCTCAAAGTGA
>PVLC010025588.1:0-23546 GCA_004027655.1 Graphiurus murinus | reverse complement strand
TAGACTTTTAATATTTTTCCATATATATACATAAACATTGCTCTTGGTAAAATACTCTTAGTAATTTTTTGTATTTTAAAAAGTGCAATAGAGATTTAAAAAACTAGTGAATTTCAGCCATTAAAATTTTATTTGAATAAAATTAGTTAATGTTGTCACCAGGTGTAAGACAGCTATAAACTAATTTCTGAGAGCCAAGACTAATTTCAAATTTTATCCAAATGATCAAAGGTTGAATAGAATGAAAAGCTTCTTTGCCGTGTATGTAAAATTTGTTGTTAGTGTTTCTATGATTAAGGAGAAAAACTTAGCTAAAGTCATTTAACCTGAACGTCTCATGTTTTATCAACAACTCATCAAATTAATGAAAAAAGAGAAGCCACACTTAACAGCATTGAATTTGGAATATTAACAGATAACTGAGACTGCAAACTAAACAGATAGCAAGACACCATTGGCATATTTCTCTACCCACTAAAAATTATATATAAAATATTATGCTGATATAGCTTTGCAAAATGTCTTAAGATTTTAGGAGTACATGAAAATTTTCTGACATTGTTAAATGACAAATTTGCATTAATTATACACTAAAGTCTTTTTTATTTTCTGTCATACACATACATTTCAACATCAGTAACATACTTTATATTAACACATCAGCATTGAAATGTTTCCACATCCCAGCAAATCAATGAAATGACTTGTCATCACTTTTTAACCAATCTTGTAATCAGAGGAAATGTACTTTTTGCATTTACTTTTATGAAATCTGTGTGAAATAATGTGGTAGGTGAAATCACATGGATAAAATTTTAAAGCTGCTCTACATTTGACATTTTTTTTAATTTTTATTAATGAGATAATTCATGATGATATCTTTCTGGAAATTTTGAACAGAAATACCTTCCAAAACCTGTCCTTAAAAGAAATCCATTTCTCATATGCAGAAACATTATATAAATATCTACACATTGCTTAATATTATAGTAAACACTAAAAAGAATTTTGCAATAGACCAGTCACTACATCACTGTATTCACTCTTTTAAGTCTCAAACTGATATAATTAGCTCAGTAGTAATTGTTTTTATACATAATTTGAAGATGTCAAAATGGAGGTGCAGAAGAGTCACATAACTTACAACTGAAAGGAACAGGATTCAAACGCAGGCAGTTTATCTCCAATTCTGTTCTTCATCGCAGTATACAGTATTCATATACATTTATATAAATTTTACTTACCCTTCAAATAATAAGATTATATTGTTAAGGGAAACATTATACTGATAGAACAGAATTTCTTCCATTTATCTTGGGATTGATATCAGAAAAGCCCAATTCATCCTGAAGTTCCTGGGGAAAAACAGAGAGAGAAGGAAGATGGGGAAATATTAATTAATTTTTGATTCTACAAAATTAAATGATAAATGCATACATCAAATTCTCTATTCAGTGAGGTGGTGAGCAAGACAAAGACTGATGTAATTAAAGCTTTTTCACTGTCAGGTAAGTCAGTTCTTCTCTCTATCTTACATCAAATAATTGCTTTCCATATATAAAATTGTAGGACTAAAATTCATAGGAAAATACCAAGAGGGAGGAAAAATTCTGTAATAAAAATTGTTATAGAGATCCACGATCTTTTATTCAAATACACAGTGGATAGTGTCTTTTTCAATAAAGAAATGTGTCTTGATGTTTGACATACAAGGCGATTCCCTGGTTTCAAAATCAATCACCTTTTTTTTCCCCTTAGAATCTGATAAAGACAAAAAAAAGTATAATTATAAGTGTAAGAAATCCTCCATGGATTTTTGCAATGAATTAATCATGATCGGCTTTGAAGCAGAACATAGAAGTAAATGAACATCATTATAAATAGCAAGAAGTATTCCAGATCTCTTATTTTGGGCCATTTTCAAAATTAAAAAAGTTATAAATCTTCTATTTTAATTCATGCATTTCAGAATGTCAATACTTAATTATACTCTTCCCTCTAGAAAGCTGTAAAATTGATGTGTATAAACATCTTTTAAGAAAAAATCAATGGATCTAATGTCAAAGGGAATGAAATTTCAATACATAAGACCTTTCATCTTTCCAATAGAATTGGCCCTAAAGATGTCTACTTAATAAAACAAAAAAGCTTTGATTAGTGAAGCATGTTTTCAATGACATGTAATCATCAATTAAATAAAATAAAAATATTAAAATCAAAGTGAAAACTAGTTATATACTTACAAATGAAGCTAGATTGAAGATATTATTTCTTCTACTGACCTTTCATCTATGCATAGTTTAAATTTTTGATAATGCTTTTGAGGAATTAGCACTAACAATCTTACCACAGCAGTTTCTGTTTGCTACTTTTCGTTTTCTCTGCATTTTGAAGCCAATTAGAATTTGAATTCCTTCCTTTCTCTCCCTCTTTCCCTCTCACTAACTCTCCCTCCTTTCCCACCCTCCCTCTCTCCCTCCTTCTATCTATCTATCTATCTATCTATCTATCTATCTATCTATCTATCTATCTGACTATCATCTATCTATCTATCTATGTATCTATCTATCATCTATCTGTCATCTACCATCAATCAAAGAGTTAATTCTATGTGTTATCTTGACTGGGCCATGGAGTACTCAGATATTTGGTCAACCATTATTCTGGGTGTTTCTATGAGGATGTTTATGTTTCAGTTTAACATTTAAATTAGTAAGTGAGTAAAGCAATTCCTGATGTGTGATCTTCATTAATCATCTGAAGGCCTGACTAGAATAAAAGGCTGATTCTCTACCAGGTCAGAGGGAACTCTTCCTGCCTGAGTACCTTCATCTGGGCCATAGGTTATTTTCTTGACTTTAGATTCAAACTAAAACATCAGCTCTTCCTGGGCCTTGAACCCACATGTGTGCAGAGTGGATTCACGTTAGTAGATCTCTTGGTTCCAGGGCCTTCAGATGCACACTAGGACGAGGCCATCAACTCTTCTATGCCTTCATCTTGCTGACAGATATTTAGATTTAGCCTTTTTTGTTTGGTCTGCTATAGCAACAGTATCATATACTGGGTAAACAGCAAACATCTAATTCTCACAGTTCTGGAGCCTGGGAAAACCCACATCAGATTCAGTGTCTGATAAAGGCCTGTTTCTCATAGACTTGATGACTAGGCTGCCTCTTTTAGAAGGGCACTGACCCCAAGCATGAGAACTCCTCCCTCATGGTCTAATCAACTCCCCACTCCTCCTAATACTAACACATTGAGTGTCGAGATTCAACATAAGAATATTTCAGTGTATGAAGCATTAATACTGTAGCAAATTCCATAAAAACAAGTCAGCCAATGGCTTGTAAATCCTCTTCTATGTACATGTATATCCCGCTATTTCTGGTTTGTTCTTTTTTTTTTTGGGGGGGGGGGACTGGCAAATGGAGATTTTAATACAGTAAGTGATTCTAAAGAAATAGGATTTTAAGGATACATTTTCTGATTGATTCTGGGGTTTCTGGAATGGGCTCATGGATTTGATTACATTTAAAGATGCTAAGGACCCTTGTGCAGGTAGTAAATCTAAAGCACTGCTAGTCAATTCAAAGCACTGCTAGTCGATGGCAGGATCTGGTGATAGAAATATGCAAAACATTAGCCAGGCGTGGTGGCGGACACTTGTAATCCCAGCATTCGGGAGGCTGAGACCGGAGGATCCGGGTTCGAGGCCAGCTACCTAGTGAGGCACTCCGCAACTTAGTGAGACTCGGTTTCAAAATAAAGAATAAAAAAAAAAAAAAATAGAGCTGGGGGTGTAGCTCAGAGGTAGAATGCCCCTGAGTTCAATCCCCAGCACCGCAAAAAAAAAAAAAAAGAAAAAAAAAAGAAATACGCAAAATATTACTGAGGATGCTCCTAATCACCCACTCCTAAGAAGCAAAGATCTGGAAGGTAATATAATATATACTATATTATTATTTTGGTCTTGATTCTCTATTAAATTTGTGTCACAATTCATTTAAAATATTTTTTTAAGATAGCATGACTGTGTGTGTGTGTGTGTGTGTGTGTGTGTGTGTGTGTGTGTGTGTATGGTATTGTGAACTAAACTCAGGGGAATTGTACCTCTGAGCTACACGCCAGCCCTATTTTAATTAATTTTTTATTTTGAAACCGTTTCTCACTAAATTGCTAAAGGCTTTGTTAAGTTGCTGAGGTTGGCCCCAAACTTGTGATTGTCCTCTTTCAGCCTCCCAAGTACTGGGATTACAGGTGTGTTCCACTGGGCCTGGTTTAATGTTACTCTTTTTGATTTAACATATACATAATTAGCTGGGCATGGTGGCGCACACTTGTAATCCCAGCATTCGGGAGGCTGAGACCAGAGGATCCGGGTTCGCGGCCAGCCTCAGCTACCTAGTGAGGCACTCTGCAACTTAGTGAGACCCTGTTTCAAAATAAAGAATAAAAAAATAGGGCTGGGGGTATAGCTCGTAGGTAGAACGCCCCTGAGTTCAATTCCCGGTACCGCAAAAAAAAAAAAAAAGTAAGGCAAGGGGCATTTAAAAATAAGCTATGACCATATATGAAAGTATCACTACCAATCTCAATAATGTGTATGAGGAGGGGCAAGAGGGTTTGGAGGGAATCACACCATGTGTTGTGTGCAGGTATCACCTTGAACCTCACTGTGATGTATAATTAGGATGCACCAATACAGATCTATTAAAAATAAAAACATTACTTTCTACTACTTTTCCTTTGTCTTTCCAGAAGAAATGTCATTCTATAAACAAGGGACACTGTTTTTTAGCATATTTCTTGGTCCCTCAGGCATAGCAGTATTGTTGATGAAGGTGCTGATAGGCTATAAAGGCAAAGTATTCCATACATCAAATTTACCTTCTCATCTCTTGTAGTTCTGGGGAATTACACTTTGCTAAACTCAAATGTCAGAGCTGTATTCTGCATCTCAGCATGACAGCTCAGCAGTGTGCAGTTGCACACTTAAGCAGAATTGCCTGCCTAGCCAAGTGTCTAGATGAGATTAATGGTATCCGTTCATTTTAAATAAATCTATCTCGAGGCAATGTCTCAAGTTGTTTGCCTCCTTATACACAGGGCTCCTTGAAAGGTCCCAGATTAAGCATAAAAGGAATAAAGCCTTTTTTAAGGTAATTATCTCCAGTCAATAATAATTACTCAATGAGTAGATTGATTGGACACATATTCTTGAGCTCCTTTTGAAGCCAGAGAAAGTTAAGTTTAGATTACTTTTCACTTGTGTTATTAGCCCATAAACTTTGGGGATGCTTAATCATGTTTGGATATGGTGTGTTGTAATAAACATTGAAGAATTTCCTTCTAGCTCTCAATTATAGACAATAATAAAGAGTTTTTTGATACTTATTTAATTCTCCCATGCTTCTTTGAAAGAATACTAAACCAAATACACTTCCATCATTTTCTAATCTACTGAGAAATGTGAATTTAGCTCCTTTCTGAAAGAATAACAATTTCCAGAAAATAAATATCATCTCTTTGATTTTCTCCCTATTTTTTCTCCACAGGTTTGAAAGAGTTAAGTATCTTCACCTATAGACTTTGTACCCATTGATTTTTTTTTAGATAAGAAAATTCTTTTCACATATCAGTTCCTTAAGGCTTCATTATAAAGACCTGAGTTAGATTAAAGAGGGAAAATAATTAAAATTGGTCATCTTTCATAGATAGAGTGCTGTACATATATTATCTTGTTTCATCTTCATATCAATCTATGTTTTCACAGGTGTTATTTGCTAATACTGCTGTCAGGGGCCCAGTCAAGGGCCAGCTGCCATTGCAGGTGGTGAGAACCCCAGAGTGAAGAAAACATACGGAGCTGCCATTTGGAAGAGAACAAACAGCAACTTCATTCACTAGCCATTCCTTAGGTAGAGTTTCAGGCTAAATGGCACATATCTAAACAACATGGCATGTGCATGCATATTGTGTTTTGCCTAGTCCTGCTTTACACAATTGCATCTGTGTAGGATTTGAGCTAGTCCACAGCTGCGAATGCACGTGTGCAGCTCAGTGGGCCAGGAGAGGTCGTGTCCCCAGTGCAGGCGTGTACTCTCTCTGGGTCCCCACAGCTGCTATAACAAAGTGTGCCAGACAGGTTGACTTAAAGAGCAGAAATTTATTTCCTCATAACTTTGGAGGCTAGCAGTCCAGACTGGAGAGGTTGAATCCTTCTAAGGACCTTTCTCTTGGCCAACTTCCTCCATGATTGACATAATCTTCTGTGTGCATCTGTGTCCTTACTTCTCTAAGGACATTAGTTGTATTTATTATGGTCCCCTTGATGACCTCATTTTATTTTATATTTCTTTAAAACCCATATCTTTAAATATAGCCACAGTCTGAGGTGCTGAGGGGTTAGAATTTCAACATACAAAGTAGTATATTTGTGTGTGTGTGTGTGTGTGTGTGTGTGTGTGTGTGTGTGTGGTGGGGAGGTTGGCCCAGAACAGAAGAGTTATATATTAGGCAGTGAATTTAAAGGTGAATCATACCCTTATGAAGCAAGGTGACCATTTCAAAAATGTTCTGAGAATAAAAACAATAATATTGCTTACACAATCTGCTTCTTACATGGATGTTCTTGTATTGGTCATCAAATTCTGAATGGCTTTGAGAAAGTTCATAAACTTTAAGAAAGTTCATAAAAAAAAAAAGTTCCTCCTCTTCCTTCTCCTCCTCCTCCTCTCTTTCCTTCTTCAAGTTCATAATGAAGCACAGTCCCTAATCATCTCAAATATAACAAATTTATCATATAGTAAGAATATTTTAATAATAGTAGGTCAGTGCTTGATACATTCTTTGTTAGCTATTGATTTAATAGATGGGAATTTCTAACAGGGTCTTCTTGATTCTTATTGTTATAGTTATTGCTAATGTATGTTTTTGTTCTGAAGAATGTCATTCATTTCTTCCTTATATTAGAATAAATCTTTCCCATTCATTTTATATGTATTTTGCTGTCTTTGAATAAATAACAGATATAATACTCTTCCAAGTATACCCAAATAGCTATTATTAAATTATGGATGTTTATTATGAAGAATAATAATTTTCAGTTTTACATCCCTTTTCCTTCACCTAAAACATATTGGAATAGCTGTGGCTTAATTCCAGTCTGAGATATTTTAATACCCTTTCCAATGAGATGCTCAGAAATGGCAGGCGTACCTTGAAAGTGTATGAGATTGAGGGATAACTTTACTTTTTATAAATGATTTAATCACTTTAAAGTGCCACCAGTAATTTAGTTAACTTGTTTTTAACTAAAACTGTTAACTTTTTATTTTGTGTGTTTGGTTTATTGGTTGATTGTATAGATTGTTGGCATGGTTAGCTCTGAGGATATGAGTATAAACTTTCCTCTATATCCCTTTTGATTCTTATATCATATCACTTGTTATTTTTCTAACTCATGAAAATCCTTTTGAAATCTGTAATTGCCATACGTTATCTTTTTCTGTTTCATGACACTATGACAAGCATTAGGATTATTGATAAATATGTTAGTTCATTTATTTTCTCCAAACTCATGGTAGGATTGTACCTTCCTGCATTTTAGAAATCAAGTGCATTTTAGTGATTTGCTTTGTGCAATAAAATTTGGTTAATGTGTTATTTCTGGAAGCAGACAACAGGAAATTATTTTTCCCCTGTCACTGTGATTGGTAACACTAAATATGTTGGCTGTCCCATCAGTCTGGATGCTGGGGATGACCAAAGCAAAGGCCACTTACACACCTGAGATATGATCTGACACAGTGAAGTGTGTGTGCAGTGTGTGGGGGAGAGAGAGATGGAAATTTGATTATTGCTATGCATTAGTCAGGATAATTAGGTTGCAGTAACAAAATATCGGTAACATAATGCCACAAAATTGTATTTCTTGTTCATATTACTCTTTCAGTGTTGTTGGAAGGGCAACTTTTTTCTTTATAATCATTCAGAAACTCAGTCTAATGGAAGTCCACCTTGGTCTAGGCTTCCATCAGCCCTGCAGCAGGGAAAGTGGGTATGGAGAGAGCATGTACCTACCCTGAGCCTCTTAAACTAATAGCCCAGAGGTGACACACTTTTTTTATCATAGTAAATTTATGTATTTATTTTTATTTTACAGGTGCATTATAAACATCCATCATACTGAGATATAGACTGATAGGAACACACATGAGCACATCTCATGGAGCATTTCCCTCTGGGTGCCAGCCCCCTCCCTCCTCTTCCCCAAAGGGAATAGTTTTATATTTTCTCTCATATGTGGAAGCTAGATAGAAATTTGGAAACAAGGGTGACCTCAGATATAGGAGCAGAGACTCCAATGTTGTGATGGAGGGGGTTTAGGGGAAGGAGGAGTGAGGATAGAGACATAAAGAAGGTAACAGTTGAAATAATGCTACATATATGCATTATTTCTATATATACACATTAATTTAATATATACATATTAAATTACAGTGCCAGTGTCAAAGACACAGGAGTTTTTAAATTTCGTTGACCAAAAGAAATCATATAGATACATCTAACCTCCAATTAATAAGGTGGCTACATTATCTGTAGCAGTAGAGTAAAATCACCATGTCATTTTAAAACCTCCCCTACATGACAGTGGAGAATCTTGGGAATATATTTAATCTAAAGTCTTCTTTTAAAAATCAGGAGGAAAACCGGTCATTACTCCCTGGAAGTGGTTACCAGCAGACAAGTGAGCAGATGTGAGATTCACAGCTGCTACTTGGTGAGACTAAGAACAACTGGGATGCTGCTGCCAGCTGAGATAAGTGGAGAGAACATTCTTAGGAATTCCTAAAAAAAGGCAATGATCTCAAACCAGGTTTTGACAAACACTTTCTTCAATATGTCATGCAAATGAGTTTAACTCTGTTTCCCTAACTTTATGGTGGCAGCTTCTCTCTCTCTCTCTCTCTCTCTCTCTCTCTCTCTCTCTCTCTCTCTCTCTCTCTCTCTCTTGCTCTTTCTCTCCCTCCCTCTCTCTCTCTTTCCTTTTTTTAAAAATAGGGGCCTCCTTGTGCTTTGCTTGCCTATAGCCTTAATTCATATATTACATTTAGAATATTCAGGTTTACTGATAAAATGCTCATTGATCCAGCAAAAATATGCAAAGTTAAGATGTTCTCAGAAGGAAGGTATACAGAAAATTTACTATTAGCCCTAATGACTTACTGCCACATATGCTATATTCCCACAAGTAACTATGTTTTCTCCCTTTCAAAAATACATGAACGCAGAGCCCCATTTTTTGTGAGGTGATGCACAATAGTGAATTGAATCAGGGATGAATAAGACAAGTATTTTAATATCATATTTAGATGTGTTACTTTTTATGTATAGATCTACAAAAAAAATATAAAACAAAAATAAGCATGATCATCCTATCTTTCAAAACTATAGCAGAATACATGATAGTTCTAAGAAAACCACAATTGTTCTTCCTATTCCTTAGAATTGTGTTCATTGTTCTCCATGATTTATGGTTTTCCTCTGTACAAATTTTAACCCATTTACCACATGATTTTCATTGACAATAAAATACCAGAAATACTGTATAAGAAGAAATTTTAAGGGCCAAGAACCAATTATCTTGTTCCCTTTTCCACTGACAAGTTGACCAATAATGTTCCAAACTGTGTACTCTTCATCATTCTAGAGTCTAGAGAAAGGAAACAAACAGCAGAGTCCCAGACCCAGATATGTGATGGGCATGGACTTTTTATTGTAAGCTATTAGAGTTTTGGGGGGTTTTTTTTGGGGGGGGATCTTTTACTGCAATGACACAAAGATATTTTGACTTAAACTCTTTTAAAATATATTATATATGTTTATTCATGACACCTTATCTCTTCCAGAATTCACTGACATATGTAAATAACTAAATTTTTAAAATATAGATGAGTATATTCAAATTCATACATTGTATTATATCTGTTTTCCAAAGCATAATATACTTAAAATATAACTACTCATCTAAAGATTAAATGCCTTTTTTACTGACAATATTTAATAATTATTGTTTTTCCAAGGAGAATATGTTTTAGGTATGGTTTACTCTATTTTTCATAAAAGTATTTTGCATAAAACTTGATTAAAGAGAAAGTTTTAGAAGTTAGCTTTAATTAATCTGGATATTAGTAAAGGTCAGTAGAGCTCATAGAATCTGTGGCTTCTGACATTTACATTTTAATTAATTAATTAATTAATTAAAGGTGCTAGGGAGCAAACCCAAAGCCTCAAGCATGCTAGGCAAGTACTGTACCACTGAGGTAAGCCCCAGACCCCTTTCTAATATTTTGAAATAAACTTGTATAAATAAAGAGTATTTCCATATGGATTCTTTACTTTTTCCTCTCCTCTTTTGTCCTCTGTCTTCTCTTTCTCTAGGAATACAGTTGCATGTATATTAGAATATTTGATTGTGGCCAAAGTTAAGAATTAAATAGTCATTTAATTGTTTTATTGGTGCATTGTAATCATACATCTTTGTTAGGTACAAGCTGGTAGAGGCATACAGGCACACATCTCTCATTTAACCCCTCCCCAATTCCGCCCCTCCACTGACTCCCCCCTCCCTCCTTCTCATGTTCAGTTTAGTGATTGACTTTGATATGTTCATAAAAGTACATCATGTGCATTAGAGTGTTTCCCTCCTCCCCCATCAACTTCAGTTATGTCACCTTCTTTGCTCATCTAAGGTTTCTCCTTCTTTTAGAGTCCCTCTTATGTCCCACTTTCTCCCTAGCTTCTGTGTATTAGGGAGAGCATACAATTTTTTACTTTTTGTGACTGACTAATCTCACTTAACATAATGTTTTCCAGTTTGACCCATTTCCCTGCAAATGACATAATTTTGTATTTCTTTATGGCTGAGTAGAATCCCATTGTGTACATATCCCATAGCTTTATAATCCATTCATCTGTTGATGGACATCTTGGCTGGTTCCATAGTTTGGCAATTGTGAATTGTGCAGTTATAAACATAGACGCACATGCATTGGTCTGATAGTTTGGTTTCCATTCTTTTGGTTAGCTACCCAGAAGTGGTATTGCTGGATCATATGGTAGGTTCATTCCCATTCATCTGAGGCTCCTCCATACTGTTTTCCAAAGTGGTTGCACTAATTTGCAATCCCACCAACAGCGTATTATGGTTGCCACTTCTCCACATCCTCGCCAGCATTTGTTGTTCTTTGTGTTTTTGATGATTGCCATTCTACTTGGGGTTAGGTGAAATCTCAGGGTAGTTTTGATTTGCATCTCTCTGCTAATGATGCTGAAGATTTCCTCATATTTATTGAACATTTGTATTTCTTCTATTGTGAATTATCTATTTATATCATTTGCTCATTTTTTGATTGAGTTATTTGTTTTCCTAGCTGTGAGTTTCTTGAGTTCTCTGTATATTCTAGATATTATTCCTCTATCAGAGGAGTAGCTGGCAAAGTTTTTTTCCCATTCTGTGGGCTCTTTGTTGAGGTTCTTGATAGTTTCCATTGCTACACAGAAGTGCTTCAGTTTAATGCAATCCCATCTATTGATCTTCCTTTGAATTGCTTGTACCTTTGGAGTTTTGTTGAGGAAGTTGTTACCTATGCCTTTGTGTTGAATTGTTGGACCTATGTCCTATTCACGTAGCTGCAAGGTCTCTGGCTTTACTTCCAGGTCTTTGATCCATCTTGAATTGACCCTCAAGCAGGGTGAGAAAGTGGGATTTATTTCCATTTTTCTACATATTGTTAACCAGTTTTGCCAACATTATTTGTGGAAAAGGCTACCTTTTTTCTAGTGTATGTTTTTGGCTCTTTTGTCAATTACCAATTGACTGTAAGTGCATGGGGTTTTTTTGAGTCTTCTATTCTGCTCCATTGGTCTGAGTCTTTTTTTGTGCCAATACCATTTTGTTTTCATTACTGTGGCTTTGTAGTATAGTTTGAAGTCAGATTTTGTGATTCTTTTTATAAGATTCTTTTTGCTAAGAACTACTTTGTCTATTCTGTTTCTTTTTGTTGTTGTTCAAAATGAATTTGAGGACTGGTTTTTCTATGTCTGTTACCTTTGTAATTTAATGGGTATCACGTTGTATCTGTAGATCACTTTTGGGAGGATGGCCATTTTGATGATATTTATTCTTCCTATCCAAGAGAATGGAAGATCTTTCCATCTTCTAAGGTCTCTATTTTATTTATTTTTTCAATGTTTTATAATTTTCTTTGTAGAGGTTCTTTACCTCTTTGATTAGATTTATTCCTAAGTATCCTTTTTTGTGGGGGGGTGAAGAATATAGTGAGTGGAAATATTTTCTGGATTTCTTTTTCAGCAGATATATGATACCCATACAGGAAAGCTTCCAATTTTTTAAGATTAATTTTCTATACAGGCACTTTGCTGAATTTGTTGATCAGTTCTATAAGCTTTCTGTTTGAGTTTGTTGGGTCTCCTAAGAATAGTATCATGTCATCTGCAAAAAGGGATAGTTTTAGGTCTTCTTTTCCTATTTGTATGCCTTTGATTTTCTTCCCTTGCCTTATTCCTTTTGCTAGAGTCTCAAGTACATTGAACAGAAGTGGTGATAATGGACATCCTTGTCTTGTTCCTGTTTTTAATGGAACTTTTCTTGGTTTTCCCCATTTAATATGATGTTGGTTGTGATCCTATTATAAATTGCCTTTATGATGTTAAGGTATGTTCTTTCTATTCCGATTCTTTTCATTTCTTTTAGCATGAATGGGTGTTGTATTTTATCAAATGCTTTTTCAGCATCTATTGAAATGACTATGTGATTTTTGTCTTTGATTTTGTATTTGGTGAATTACATGGATTGTTTTCCATATGTTGAACCAGCCTTGCATCCCTGGGATGAACCTGACTTGGTCATGGTGTATAATTTTCTTGATATAGTTTTGAATGTGCATTGCTAGTATTTTGTTTAGCAGTTTTATGTCTAGTTTCATCAGTGATACAGGCCTATAGTTTTCTTTTCTTGAGCTGTCTTTATTTGGCTTTGGTATTAATGTGATGTTGGGAGAGTCCCGTTTCTTTCTGTTTCATGGAATAGATTGAGTAGTATTGAGATTAGCTCTTCTATAAAGATTTTATAAAATTCACTTGGAAAATCATCTGGTCCTGGGTTGTTTGATGATAAACTCTTCACTGCTGTTTCTATCTCTTTGGTTACTATTGATTGGTTTATATTTTCAGTATCTTCTTGACTCAATTTAATTTGATAAATACTCTTTCAAGGATTTAGAATATTTGTAGTAGGATATTTTACAACAAAAATAGTACAAAATATTTTAAGCTCTTTTAAGGTTTTAGTAGTGTCTGGAAGTGGTAACCATTCTAAGTTAGTCCTTAATAAAATGCAAGTTGTGCTTTATAGTCATTAAAATTATTTTAATAAGATAATATAAGCAATACTATATGAATTTACAAAAATATAGATGATGTTCATCAATTAGAAGTCTCAGTACTATTAAGATAAAAAATTTCCTATAGATTTACCCATAAATATAAAGTCTTATTGGAACTTGACAGGACAATTCTAAACATAATATGGCAAAAGAAAGGCAAAAAAGTCATAGATTAATATTTCATTTTTTCTCAAATACACTTAAAGAAGAAAAATATTGGAAGCTATATTTTTAAATCTGATTAAATAATGAGATATTGCTGCAAGAGGATTGGAACAGATGGAGCAAAATGGAAAGACCAGAAACAGAAGATGCATATAGACATTCAAAGTATATCCTAATAAAGCACTGTGGGAGAAAGGATGTTTTTTTCAATTTGGTGACCAATGCAATTTGGTATCCATACTAGAAGAATTTTTACTCTATCTTATACTATATACAAAAATAAATGTATATGAATTATAAAACTAATTTCAATATTAAAACAGATATCTGGGAAATACATGGAATATTTTTCCTTGTATTACTTTAGACTAGGTAAAGATTTTAAAACAGATTAGAAAAATATTAAAAGCATAATTATAAAGAATGAATGATAAATGACATTTTATTAAAATTTGTGTTAAAAGACAGCATTAGGAAAGAATGTGAAGCAAGAAAAAGAAGATATTTCTAATATATAAATTTAAGAGAAAGGGCTCATATACAGAACATATATAAAGAACTCCTATAGCACATCAAAACTATCAACAACCTAATTTTTTTTTTTTCATACTGGAGATAGAACCCAGGGTCATCCTACCTCTGAGCTACACTCCCAGCCCTATTTTTTATTCTTTATTTTGAAACAGAGTCTCACTAAGTTGCAGAGGACCTCACTAAGTAGCTGAGGCTGGACCTGAACCCCAATCCTCCAGTCTCAGCCTCCCTAGAACTGGAATTACAAGCATGCGCCACAACGCCTGGCACATTTTTGAAATAGAAGACTTAAGTAGGTGCTTTAGCAAAGGAGGATATCCAAATTGACAATAAATATATGAAATTGTGTTCAATTTATCTGTAATTAGCAGACAGAAAGGTGCTTTTTTAAATCCTGGAAATAAATACATATACATACATATTTCTGCTGCATAATCTCTCCATGTGTAAAATATGATCTAAACCCTAGAGAACTCAGAACAAATAGAAAAGCCCTCAAAATAAGCCAATACACTGTTTTTATCTATTTAAATACTTTATTTCAATTTATATAAATAAATTAATTCCCTAAAATTATGACCTAAATGTGATAGTTGATAAGAATATGTACAAGTTAAGAGTTAATTATCTGAACTGTTGAAGACATAAAGTAAAAGTATTTTCATAAAGAATTTGGCAAAAATATTTTGCTTTCTGGTATTTTGTGAAAATGTTTTGAATAATAACTCCCACTTCTATTGTTCAAATTAAATGAATGGAGACAATTAAAATTTTTTACTCATAAATACACATACATCAAGATAAAAGAAGAAATGTTATTCCAGTCTCACATCTGGGATTAATTAATATTTGAAGATAAGGAAAATTCCTACAACACTATTAGATTAGGCAGGTCCACACAAGTTTGAGCCTTAACAAGCAGGCAATGTAGGTGAGATGAAGGAAACATCGAACGTATATGTAAAACGGAGGTGGTTTATGTTCCAATCTTTAAAATAATCGTAAAGCCAATTTAAAAGGCAGTGGGCTGCTGCTGTATACAATGTCATTGATCAAACCCTGCTCTTTTGCATCATGGCAAATGTTTCCACTTCCCTCGGGATGTCACTGATGATGTAATCCATTTTGCAGGAAAAATAGGGATGATGAATACATGGTATATCCACATCAATTAAATAACAGAACTAAACCAAATTATTTGTTTTCTTTGTATAAAACAATAGAAGTGATTACTTTGGAAAAGCCTACTGTCATTTATTTTCCTGTAACCAAAGTCATATGCATGTAAATACAAACTTCCAACTGAATTAACGAAATCCATGAGTGCAACAGCTGAGTAACTAAAAATTCAATTTAAATTATTTCGTAGCAGTTTTGTTATCCTGTCTGTTTACTCTTCACTAGAGACATTTTTAACTGTATGGAAAGACATCATAAGAATGTGCTGAACGCATGGTGGCTTAGAATAGATTCATATTTATTTATGCTCAAAATGTTGTTGAGCTTAAAGTCCACCCACCCCATCAGATGAAAAAGTTAAACTTGAAAGGGTTTTTATGAAAATATAATGCATCAATCACATACTCATATGCATTACTCTGACAAATTCATAATATCACTCAGCCTTCTGAAACTTTAATAATGAATGATTCTGAAACTTTGAATGCATGAATTGCAAATGTGTTTTCTTTGCTGAAAGAGACAATTTGAAGGCTTGCTATTGCTAAGAATTTTAGTGATCTATTCAAAATTTACTTAGCAATAAGACTCAGCTATTAATACATTTACAAAATGTTGAACAAATTCTACTTTTACAGTCTTAATATCCAATGCTAGATTATTCATAATCCCTGTTAATATTTTACCTAATCGAAAAATTTATTTTATATCAGGCCAGTATATGAATCTAAAATGAATTCATATATCTGATTCAGAAACTGCTCACTGAGGCATCACCTTTTAAAAATATTGTCTTGCTGCCAAGGAATATATTAAATTATAATATTATTGAAGTGTAAGGATAATCAATTCATTAGACATTTTAATAGAAAGTCATTTTTCTTTCTTAGCAAGTTTGTTTCATTAATAAGCATTCTAGGTTTTAATTTAATTACAGACACATTATGCTTACTTCATAAGGGCAATAATAAAGTAAATGAATAATTTATTTGTAAATATTATGATATGACACATTCAAATTATTTCATATAGGCTGACTCAGTCTCTAATGTTGCTTTTTTATTGTTTGTTTTATTCACTGAAGTAAGTGTCAACAATGTATTACCTAAACTAATTAACATGGACAGAATTATATTTTCTACCAGTGGAAATGTCGGCACTACTATTTCTACAATTCACTTTCAAATACTGAAAGATAGGACTAGACTGCAGATGGACTGAGTATCTTCATCATATGTAAAATTTTTCAGTTGAGGTAACAGTAATACTGACATCTATTGTTGACAGCTAGTCCATATCAGGGCTATTACCAGTTTAGAAATACCAATCTAGAAATTTCAGGTGGAAGATAGAGAGACATTTACAACCTAAGACCTGAGAACCAACTAGAAGAAACTATCACATTCCCTGACATAAACTAAAAAGTAGTACAAATGGAAACAAAAGAAAAAGTAAAGAATGACTATCAAATTAAAAAACCGGAGATGGAAAATCTATTGTTTGTTTAGTGTAGTTCATCAGATAGGGTAAAAAAAATCATTATATGAAAAATGTTGTTATAACTAAGAGTAAGTTAGTGTATTAATCACTAACATGAACTTCAAGGGATCATATTTATAGATGAAAATGTAAAGTTGGCAGAAAGATGAAAAATAGAAGTCATTGAGTGATGGAGACAAGGATCTACAATAGGGGGAGATATAAAGGAGAATCTCGACACCAAACTGCATACTTTTATTAACCTATTGGTTATTTATTTTTAAGTCTGTCATTCCTATTGTTAAACATCTTTTTTTAATTTAAATATTGCTTAACACATATTTATTGTACTTATTAATGATTCTCAGCATGATATTTCTACACTAGCATTGATTGGCCCTGATCAAATCCAGCCTGCTTTTACATAGCCTTTCCTCCTATCTTTTCCAACATATACTAATCACCCCTCTCCATCCAGCTCAAGTTTGTCTTGACCTTACACATGTGAAAGGACATGCAGTGCTTGTCTGTGTCAAGCTTATTCCACTTAGCATGGTGTTTTCTAGTTCCATCCATCTTGCTGCAAATGGTAGGATTTCACTCTTCTTTATGACTGAATAATATTATCTTGCATGCACCACCTTTTCTTTATTCATTCTTCTATCAAGGGTGCTACAATAAGCATGGGAAGGCAAGTACACCTTGGTATGCTGATTTCATTTTCTTTGGATATATTGAGAGGTAGGATAACTGGATCACATGGTAGATGCATTTTTAACTTTTTTGAGGAACTGCCATATAATTCTCCATAATGGCATACTAACTTACATTTCCACCAACAATATGTAAGGGTTTTTTTTTCCTCCACATCCTCACCAACATTTTGTTATTATTGTTGTTTGATAATAGCCATTTTAACTGGGTTAAGATTATAGTTCACAATTTTAATTAGCATTTCTCTGGTTTTTAATAATATTCAGTGTTTTTTATGCAATTGTTAGCCATTTGCATTTATTCTTCTGAGAAATCTCTACTTATTGACCCACTTTTAAAATTAGATTACTTGGGTATTTTTTGTTTGTTGATCTTTATATATTCTCGATATCAACTCTTTGTCAGAAGAACAGTTGACAAACATTTTCTCCCATTTTGTAAGTTGTCTCTCCATTCTGCTGATTATTTCCTTAGGTGTGCAGAGGCCTTTTAGCTTGAGATAATCTCATTTCTTTTCTGTTCTTTGGGGGTTATCGCAACATATAAAATAATTGCCTTTACCTTTGTCTTGACATAGGTCCACTATGTTTTCTTCTAGTAGTTTCATAATTTCAGGTCTTATATTTATTCTTTGATTCATTTTGAGTTGATTTTTGTACAGGGGTCAAGTTTCAGCCTTTTTCATATAGAAATCCAGTTTTCCCAGAACCGTTTGAAATGGCTTGTTTTTTTCTTTTTTCCAGTGCTTATTTCTAGTTCCTTTTTGAGAATCAGTTGACTGTCGATGTGTGGATTTATTTCTTGGATCTCTATTCTGTTCCATTTGTTTATGCATCTGTTTTTATATCAGAACCATGATATTTTGGTTATTATAGCTCTATAGTATGTCTTGAAATCAAGCATTGTGATGCTTCAAGCTTTATTCTTTTTATTCAGTATTGCTTTGGTTATTTGGAAATATTTATGGTTTCATATGAATTTTAGCATTGTGTTTTCTCATTCTGTTGAACCCCTACTTTTAAATTTTGATATTTTTAAGACAAGTTTTCCTTTATTTTCTTTTTTAATTTTCTTATAGCTAACTTCCACTTTTTTCTGTTCTAATCAATGATTCTCCTATCTGTGAAAGTGTTCCTATCACAATCAACAAATATTAGAGAAATATTTGAGGAATATCATGAGTCAGAGAAAATAACTGGCTTCTCAGGAACCCCAAAATGCTAATGTTCTATAAAATACTCATAAACTGTCTAATGTTCTATAAAATACTCATAAACTGTCTTTGATATTGATTTCCTGAAGGTAATAATTTATTAGCTAAAATAGATACAATGGTCTCTTTTAGCAAAATAAGTTAGGAGAGTAATAAGTAACCAATGAACTGAAGTTTATTAGTGAATAAGAAAGTCAATCTATTTGAAAATTTACATTTGAATATTTTGGGTCACATACTACAATATTTACAGAATAACATTTCAGGAACTATAAACTGGCATTACATATTTGCAGCATTCTAATTCTCAGCAAAATCAGGATTAAAAAAAGTCTTCTGTTTCATTATTAAGCAACTTGCATTTCTCTGTGATGACTTTCTTGACAATAAGTAAATAAATTATAATAAATAGTCATATGTTAAGTCATAGCATAGAATAACTCTTGAAGAAGACCATTAAAGTTTTGGACCAATAGTCAAAATGCAAGTTATATCCATTTGTGCATCCATTTAGTGAAATTTTAGCAACATTTTAAAGATCATAGAATAGAATAACATGAAACAATAGAACAATAGAAACTAGAATTGAACCAAACACAATTGGCATAAGTGCTACCATTTTGATAAACAGTACGCAGGCATGCATGTGTGTGTGTGTGTGTGTGTGTGTGTGTGTGTGTGTGTGTGTTTCAGTTACATATGTATGTATATGCCACTGCAATACAATAGATATTCCTTTTGAGTTATAGTCACAATATAATGGAAACTACTGTGCTTCACTTCCATAATAATATAATTCAACAAATAATTTAAGAATTATTTCAATAGAAATAGTTATAATATGTTGGAATATAACTGAATGGCATTGTATTGCCAAGTAGGTAGGTGTAGTAATATAGGACAATAAATCAAAATTATTTTATGGAGAGAAAGTGTAGTTTTGGAATAACTAGAGGAAAAGAAAGGTAAAATGAAATGATCTGTTTAGTCAAATTCAGAAGGATTGGAAATATGATGATGGTGTTAAAGATAATAAGGGCATCCTAATGTACCATTAAAAGTAATGAAAAAAACCAAATTCTCAAAATGTGCCTTTGTAAAGTGCAGGAGACTCACATGAGGGGTGAAGATTAAAATGTAAATGAATGGGCCTCTTGCCAAAAGTGTTCACTACAACTCTCTAGAGATGGAGACAGGAATCTATATTTTTAATAGATGCTTCAGATGATCCTTAAGCACACCACAATTTAAGAACACAGTCTTAATATTCTAACCTAAAAATATCTGCTTTTATCAACCCCTTGAAGATTTTCACTGATAGAATGGTATAACCATGAGACAGTTCACAGCTTTCTCAAAAAGCTTTCTGTGTCTTTACTATTGGAAGGAAAAAATAAAATGGCATAAAATGCATTCTGATGAAATTATGAAGAAAATAATGAAAGTAGAGTCATATCAAATGTGTCTAGTATTCAAATTTTATGAGTACACAAGATAACATTGTGTTCCTGGCTTCTGATGCTATAGAGTGAGAATAGAATGCGGTAGGAAATTATCTCCAGCAATTTTCAATCCTGTGTTTAAAGTACTGACTTGGATGTCTATTGGGATGCAAGAAGAACTATAGAAACATTGAGAGCCACTTGGTATTTCAGAAGAGAACTGAACATCATCTAGTTAAAAGTTCCGGTTGATTATTTGTAGGCAAAGCACTACAATTAGCATTTAAATAATTCAATGTCAGAAACCATTTTCTCAGAGATTAACAATGATTCATTCTCACATGCTGTGTTTTTAATCAAAGAGGTGAAAGGTATGGAGCATGGAACAGAAACAAAGATGTCTAGTTACCAACTCACTCTTGCAATTTGTGAGTAACGTGCTTGCCTGCATATTGAAACACAACTTGGAAGAATGCTACATGCTGCCTATTCTGTCCTTGATGAGAATGTAAATGAAGGATTATTCTGGCAGATGATATTTCTTTAGAAATATTGTCTTGCCTTATTTAAAAAAAACTGTACAATAATGTCTCTCATTAATGATATTGTCATTGTCATTTAGGAAATGTGGAAACCTACAAAGTCATTATTAACTATAGCCGCATGCATCAAAAACAGAAACGCTCAAATCCATCACTGTATTTATTAATTAGCTAAAAATCAGTTCTATTTTATCAGTATTTCCCTAAAAATGACCTTATTTTTTATTCAGGACAATTTTATTTGTCAAAAATGGACACTGATCAGAAGAATCATAATACAATTTTCAACACAAACTATTCGATTTATTCTGGACCAAATTGTCTCACCCAAGAGGACATGGTAAATATCACAATAGCAAGAAGTCCTTTTTTTTCACTCAGCCTCTATTAAAATGGTCTGATTGCCCCTTGTCCATTTCTAAATGATAGATAATATCCTCTACTCTTTTGCTTTTCTTGTCTATTATGTCCTTTATAGAAAACCTAAAATGAAGCATTTCCTGCAAGCCTGCAGAGAGCGAGCCTGAATAGGAGGCTGAAAGGGAGTGTAGAGACTAGGATAAAAGGCAGTTATTAAATTTGTGAACTCTATCAGAAGACAAGAAAATAAACTGTACCACTGGCTGGAAGGGTAGTGAAGTATGACATTTCATTTTTATGCAGGTCTCAGCATGATAGAAGTAACACATTGAAGAACACTATAAAAAAAGCAGTTAGTACATTCATCCAGTGCCAGCATGGCTCCTCCGCTGTTCTTTGGTTGATCCCTTTCTGTGTCTTTGTGGTACAGTAGTTCAGAGTTTCATATAGATGAGATCAGACCCACCATCAGCCCTTTGTGAATTTTCATGAAGAAAGGCTGAAAACTCATTCTATGCAACTCCATGAGATCCAGGTCCAGGTGTGCTTTATATTCTTCTGCATCTCCCTGTCCTTCAATCTATGAATGCAGCCTCATGCAGCCCTTCTCTCTCTCTCTCTCTCTCTCTCTCTCTCTCTCTTTCTTATAGGAGTGCATATAATGTACTCTAATTTGAATTTTGAGATATTTTAGTGCATATATATTTTATTACTCTATTCATGAAAATAATATATATATTACTTCATTTAGGTATTACATAGATATTAAACAGATGTGCAACAATCATCTTTTTATTGTATGTTTTTAATTTTCTATAAAAATTTTAAATGAGCTGTGCTATGTAAATAACAGACATAATATAATTTTATTTGGTTTTCCTCTCTTTTCACAAATATGTGTTCTAGTCTCATATCTACTAAACTTGGGTGAAATTTTATCCAAAGGCAATTACTATTCAGGTGCTATTCAGTTACAAAAATAGTCTCAGGTTAATAATCAAAGAGCCCATATTAGGTAATTTTAATGCTTCAAGCAACAGCAGCCAACATTTACTAATTTTAAGGGATATACATCACTTTTCTTCTCACTTCTAAGGAAAAGAAGCCATATTCGCCAATAACTCTTTTTAAGACTCTCTCTCTATTTTTCCCTAACGATGTACAATTCTCAGTTCTCTTAAAATGTCCTAATGGAAATGGTAGTGTAAAAGTGATTTTGGCTCAACTACTTCATTGATGCCAAAAAAATAATTTTGCAGGGAAGCTACTGCTTAATTATCAGTTTTGGGTGCCTTTGCAAAAACAGAACAAACCTCACTTAATATCCACAACACAAAGAACAATGCTAATCTGTGTCAAACCTTCTTACACCATCAGTTCTATTAAAGGTTTTGTGTTCATATTAACCTTCACCACCTTATTGTTCCTTAAGAGTTGTCATTAACTTTGCCTGCATATATAAAGTACCTGGAAAGACTCCTAAAATATTTGAATGCTCAAATTCTACTTCTAAAATTCTAAGATTCTTTTTTTTTTTTTTTTTTTTTTTTTTTGTGGTACTGGGGATTGAACTCAGGGGCATTCTACCTCCAAGCTATACCCTCAGCCCTATTTTTTATTCTTTATTTTGAAACAGGGTCTCACTAAGTTGCGGAGTGCCTCACTAGGTAGCTGAGGCTGGCCACGAACCCGGATCCTCCGGTCTCAGCCTCCTGAATGCTGGGATTACAAGCGTGCGCCACCACGCCTGGCTACTTCTAAGATTCTTACTCAGTGGCTTTCTGGGTTGTTTGGTTTATTATGCATCATTCAGTAGTTTGATGATCTATTTTTAACCTTACATCATGGAAACTTTCATATATATATGCATATATATATATATTTATTGGTGCATTGTAATCACATCTTAATGTACTTCAGAACATGCACTCGACACTTGGTGAGCTTCTTCTGGCTCCCTCCCCACTCCCTCTCCTTCCCTTCACATGATATTGAGACTGGTGTTGGTAATTCCACATCTGTACATAACATCAGAGGAAGTGTTTTCTTCATTAATTCTCCCTACCCCTGGCCAGATACACACACACATGAGCATAAAAAATAATACAATAATACACAGGACTGTTCTTTAATGGCCACTAAAAACTTCCATCATGGCAATGCTGCCTTGACACCAACATACTCAGATCAGGCTCTGTAACCCAAAACAACAGAAGGAATCAGTCTATCAGGGCATAATCATAAAATAGATTTCTATGCAACAGTGACAATGAATGGACTATTATCATATGCATTGTATAGGTGAATCTCATACCACAAATTCAAACAAGCAAATCACAAGACATATACAATATGACTTTTAAAAAGTTTTTAAAAAGGTAAAATTATCAGTATCTGGTGAGAGGACAGGGGAAGAAGAGACAGGGAAACTTTAGTCAATGGGTAC
>PVLC010025587.1:0-23507 GCA_004027655.1 Graphiurus murinus | reverse complement strand
TCGGGGAAGGGGTCAAATGAGAATTGTGTGCAAATATGTTGTTAACAACTCGTACTTAACAAAGATGTATGCTATATTGCACGAATTGCTACAATAAAAAATTAAAAAAAAAAAAAAAGAAAAAATCATTCTAAGGAGATGACACATATGAACTGCGAACTAGATGACAAGAAGAAACAAAATTTGGGGAAAAATGATTCCAATCTCTCTCATTGGCAGAGTACCAGTGCAAAGTCCCCAAGGTAGAATTGAGGTTGGCCTGATCAGTAGCTCCACCCTTCATTTGACTGAAGTTCAATATTGAAGATAGAAGAAGTAGAAAATAATAGAGAGGAGGACTGCAAGGTGTGCTGGAGCGAGTTCTTATAAAGCTGTCCTGCCATTTGAAGGGGATCAGGCTTTACTCTTAAGTTATTTCACATTTATTCTAAATTGATTTAGAATTATTTCACATTTATTCTAGTGTCAGTTTCTTCTTTAAAATTGGCAATAGGGAAGGGGTCAAATGAGAATCGTGTGCAAATATGTTGTTAACAACTCGTACTTAACAAAGATGTATGCTATATTGCACGAATTACTACAATAAAAAATTAAAAAAAAAAGCTGGCCTTGGCAATTTAGTGAGTTCCTATCTCAAAATAAAAAATAAATAAATAAATAAATAAGTCTGAGGATGTAGCTCAATGGTGGAGCATTTCTGGGTGCAATCCCCAGTAAAGCCCCCTCTACCCACAGACATACACACACAGGAATTATCCTTGACAATAATAAATTGAGAATACCAAAACCAATCTCAATATCTCCTATGAAGAAGGTGGAGGGAGGTTGACTCCCCAAGTGCTGTGTACATGTATGTCACTATCCTGTAAACTACACTATGATGTGAGACAATATCATACCAATAAAAGTATAAAAAATAACAAATTGGCTTTCTGGTTTTATAAACAAACAAAACCATTTTGAATGCTATCTTCCTTTTGGATATTGCCCTATATCTTTCTGTTGCAGTCTATTCTAGAAAGAAGTCTGTGTCTCCGATTTCTGACTAATTCCTTCATTTAACAAATGTTTATGAAGGGCTAAATATGTGAAGGCAGGAAGACTTCCAGCCTATACATTTAGTAAATGGTCAAAATAGAACCAACGCCTATGTATTTTTCACTTAATTACAGCTTCTTTAGATTTGGAAATCAAGCCATGCAAAGAAAGTGAGTGGAATGTTCAATCCCTTGAGTATTTGAAGATTTTTGCATTCAATTCAGTTTCATTTGAATGTTACTAAATTTGTGACTTAAAAGGAGGAAGAAATTTACGATAAAAACATATCACTAAGCCGGGCGTGGTGGCGCACGCTTGTAATCCCAGCATTCGGGAGGCTGAGACCGGAGGATCCAGGTTCAAGGCCGGCCTCAGCTACCTAGTGAGGCACTCTGCAACTTAGTGAGACTCGGTTTCAAAATAAAGAATAAAAAATAGGGCTGGGGGTGTAGCTCGGAGGTAGAATGCCTCTGAGTTCAATCCCCAGTACAAAAAAAAAAAAACAAAAAACAAAAAAAACATATCACTAATAGTCACTGCTTTTCTATTTCTTTTCTTTTTTTTTTTTTTTTTTTTTAGTACTGAGGATGGAACCCAGGGGCATTCTACCTGCGCTATACCTCAACCCTATTTTTTTTTTTTTAGTTTTATTTTGAAACAGGGTCTTGATAGGTTGATGAGAGTCTCACTACTATCTAAGGTTTTCCTTGAACCTGTGAGTCTCCTATTTCAGACTCCGAAGTTCTGGAATTACAAGTGTGCGCCACCATGCCCAGCTCTGCTTTTCTATTTTAAAAACAATTTTCCAACCTACATAAACCTAAATAAAATTTCTTTCTACCGAATTCTGAACTATGCCTATTTCCTTAACTCACTCACTCAATGGCGTAATTGCAATATATAGATTCTAAAGAGAATCCAACATGTGAAAAAATAAAATTAAATATAATTTCAGCTACATTTCTTTGGGGTTTATTTTCTTTCCATACCACCTGAGACATATTTGGTTTCTAATCCCTTGAGCATCTCTGCTCAAACTCTGGTGTGCATACAGATAACCTGAAGATCTTGTTAAAATATAAATTGCAGTTGGGCAGGTTTGGGTAGGGCCTGAGATCCTGACAAACGTCCAGGATATGCGGATGCTGTTGATCCCAGGACCACATTTGAGCCATAAGTATTTAGAAGATAAACCAAGATAATTTGTTTTACTAAGAGAAGTCTGACAAATGAAAACATATACAAACTGTTATAGTCTTGAAAACAGGCTCTTCCACATCCTTAGAAGTTCAGAGCTGGACTCCATATTGCTCAGGGACAGAGAAATTACCTCTCTGTTCTAAAAACCAAACTGAAAAGTACAGAATTTACCAGAAATTACAGAACAGAAATTATGGAACTTTGGTATACTAAGTTAACCAAAATGAATACAGGCCACTAAGTTAATTAGTCTATGAATCATCAACTATTTAAATATGTACATCGGTGTCAATTAGAAAGCATGAGTAATAAATTCATAGTGTATCTAGATTTCTTTGTTGCAAACACAAAATCACCCTGCATACTATGTTTGTGGAAACTCTATAAAACATAGAACATAGTCAAGAATTCAAGAATAGGCTGGGTGCAGTGGTGCAGCCTGTGATCCCAGTACTTGGGAGGTTGAGACAGGAGGACCCCAGATTGGAGGTAAGCCTCAACAACTTAGAGAGACCATCAACACCCTAGGGAGACCCTGTTTCAAAATAAAAAAATAAAAAGGCCTGGGGTTGTAGCTCAGAGGTGAATGCCCCTGGGTTCAATCCCCAGTACCCCACCAAATTAAAGAATAATAGCATTATTAATGTCCTATGTATATGCTCTCTTGCTCTGTTACAAACTAACATATTACTATAAATTATTAGCAATTTCTCTTTTATTTAATTTTATATATTTAAAAGAAGATTTATATTATATGATATAAATATTTTAAAAATAATTTATATCTATTTTTTAAAGAAAAATAATAAATGTAATATAAAAGTGCAAAATATAAAGCTTCACTAATATAATGCTTTAGTATTAATTAGCTATATATTGAATGATTTTACAATATCTTTCAGCCCACGTACAACTTATTTTACTTCTCAATAATTCTTGGAATGCCTTCATATTACCCTGCTAACGGTATTTAAAAAACTCAGTTCTTCTATTTCTATGGTAATCAGAACCCTCAATTTCTATCTAATTTTTGAGTTAAAGCAGTCTCATTTACATGAGTATAATAAAGTTTTCTAAGTGTGGCTAGGATCATTCCCATAATTCTATATTTTCAGTCTTTAGAGTTTCTGAACCTGACATTGTGCTATAATTTGCAAAACTAAAATCCATTCAGAAATAATCATTGATAGAAAAAGTAAAAACCAAGAAGACAGGCAACCACATTTAATACAACTTTGCTCTTTTGGTGTACATGTGGCACTGTGGATTGAATCCAAGGGTCTTCTACCCCTGAGCTACACCCTAGCTCAGTCTTATTTTATTTTTTATTTTGAAACACAGTCTCACTAAATTGTCAAAGCTGGCCTGAAACCTGTAATCCTCTTGTCTCAGCCTCCCAAGTACTGCAGTTTTAGGCATGCAACACTATGCCTGGCTAATTGTTGCTCTTTCATCATTAACACAACACTTGGCATGAAGAAAAACATTGCCAAGTAGTATGTCATAAAGGTAGCATTGGTTAATTTGATAGAAATAGGCAGTTTTCATCCAAGACTATGCCTGTTGGCTCATACCAACCACTGTCTGATTCCACTTGGGACCAGCTACAAGTAGTTATGTGCCTATTCCAAATACAAAAACTGTATCTCAAGCTGGATATGGTGGTGCATGCTTGTAATCCCAGCATTTGGGAGGCTGAAACCAGAGGATCCGGGTTCAAGGCCAGCCTCAGCTACCTAGTGAGGCACTCCTAGGGAGACCCTGTTTCAAAATAAAGAATAAAAAATAGGGCCTGGGGTATAGCTTGGAGGTAGAATGCCCCTGAGTTCAATCTCCAGTACTGCAAAACCAACAAAGAAACAAAACCCTGTATCTCTGCCATTATTCTAGCTTTTTTTTGAAATACACTTATATCCGTAATAAAAAGCAAGAAGAAAGTTGAGTTTGACATACAATATTTCAGTAAATAATTTAGTTATATTTCACTGATGTTTGGAATTTATGTCAGAAACTTTCATTTATCAACAAGAGCTACATACACCTTTTGCTACTTTTTTTTTCTGAAATAGCACAGTGCCACTGGATGAAGTGAAATATAATTTCATACTACTTTTTCTTATATACCAAAGAGCAAGCACTTAGGCAAATAAAGTAGAACCATGCCTCATAAAGCCACATCCTCAATGGATGTCTTTTAGAGGAAGCATATATATATATATGTATATATGTAATCTTCAATCAAAGCAGGATACTTAGAGTATACAGAGATAAAATAGAATAATCTACTGATCTCTGCATCTAAAACCACAGCCTGTACCTGTCATTTATTGTTTTGTAAATGAACTAAAAATAAAAGATTGATGGGCTATGTGAAATCCATAATTTCTGTTAATGGCCTACCAAGAAGCCATGTACTTGGAACACTTGATGTTACTCAATGATTCTCTCCCCATGTTGTTTTAAAGAGCGCTCCTGAAGCACTTGCTTATTTTGTCATTTTATTTCTGTTTTGACTTTGAGGTAAAATAATAATTTCAGCATATTAAATTTAGTTTCTTTCTATAAATGCACTCAGCACGTGATTTTGCCTTCTAAATGTAGAGAAAGTCAAGAGTTCTCAAGTTCCTATCCCTTCCCACTTAACTTCCTGAAAACAACTGCATCCATATCATCCCATATCTTCTTTCTTTCTTTCTTTTCTTTTCCTTTCATTTCTTTCATTGGGGATTGAATACAGGGGAATTCTACCTCCCCAGTCCTATTTTAATTTTTGTTTTGAAACAGGGTCTCACTAACTTGCTGAGGTTGGCCTCAAACTTTCAATCCTTCTGTCTCAGCCTCCCAGGTATTACCAGCATGTGTCACCACATCTAGTTAGCTACTAGCTAATTATTTTTTCTTCTCTGAGGGGCTGTGCTTATTTCCAAAGCTAATACTGATATATGATGTCTGCATATATCATATATATGCTCAAGAAAATATAATTATCTCTCTCACTGTCTCTGTTTTTCTCTTCCCTCTTCTTTCTTTCTACCTCTATCTCATTTCTATCTTTTCCTTTCTCTTGCATTTTCAATGTCAGCTTTACAGACCCTTTCCTTTCACAATATTTTCTTTTCCTTCTGAATGTACACACTACTAGGGTCTTTTGTTCTAAAAATACCACACCAAAACTACCCTCTCTTTCCTTCCTTCCTTTGAAAACCAAACTACTTGAAAGAGCAGAGCATTCCATACCTGCCTATCTCCTCACCTCTAATCCAGTCAGGAGCCTCAGCTTGGCCTCTCCAGCCCTCTTCAAGACACTGATGGTTTCTGCAAATGCCTTTCGATAAAACAGTTTCCAGACAGCATTCCCTTTGGTGTCTGCAGCATTTGATAGTTGACTTATTTCTGTCTTGAATTCTCCATTCTCTGGACTTGTTATTTTTGTCTTCTAGACTTCCTTCTCCTATTGCTCACTAATCTTGAGGCAAAAATAATTAAGTAAAATTATGAGCACAGAGAAACAATTCATAGGCACAAAAGAAAAATGAATGTCAATCTGATCATAGATAAAAAGGAATCAAACTGCCCATGCCCCCAAATTATATATGAAAAGCGGTCATTATCTACACTTCTAATTAGCTAAATATATAAAACTATAATTTTATCTTCAGTTATCACCATGGGAAGAATTGTTTTTGTTCTGCCCACACAATATTGGGTGAAAAATATTGCTCATGTTGCTTAAACTAACTTGGACAGGAACAACCTCTTCCTGGAGAAGGGCAGACAAATGTGTTCCATGCTGTTTCAATTACAGGTGGAGAGGCACTGGACTCTGAGATGCCTGAGTTTCCAGTTTCTCATAAAAAAAGAAAGGTTTCAAAGGTACAAATGTGCATGTCTTTGTCAGGTTTTCTCTTTTCTTCTTTGTACAACAGTCAAATTAGATTTAGGGCTCACCCTAATCCAGTATGACCTTGTCTTTAACTGATTACATCTGCAAGGACTCTATTTCCAAATAAGTCCACATTCATAGGTTTGGAGAAGACATAAATTCTAGGGAGAAAACCTACTCAACCAGTACATGTGGAAAAACCCCTGACAAGAATATTTTGGAAAATAAGAATATGTTTTTTAGAAACATATAACTAATTATATATTATTTAATTTCCCTTTTTCTGCAAACCACACTAGATTAATAACAAATTAATAAAAATTAGAAAAATACTAGAGCAAATACAAAAGCAGACAAGAAAAGTAAACTAACATAGGAAACAGAGATAATACACAAAATATTGTGGATTGTGAAAACACATAATATTGTTTTAATGTGAATGCCCTAATATTCTTAAGTAGATATAACAAAAGTAGTATGCTATAAAAGGAAAAGTAACAGACAAAATATAATATAAACAAATAAATAAAATGACTGAAAGTTAAATCAAGGACCAGAAGTTAAAACACACACACACACACACACACACACACACACACGCACACACACACACACAAACACACACACACACACATCCTACACAGGAGAAAATAGGAAATTAGTGAATAAATTGATGATATCCAGTATCTATTTAATATAAAATAGAAAAGATAAGAAAACAAAGGGAAGAAACTATCAAAAAATATAAACTTTTTTGACTCAAAGGACAGAAATCTCCAAACTGAAAGTATCTGATATATGTGGCCTGTGTTAGCTGTCTATAACTCTAACAAATACTCGAGGTAATCAACTTAGAAAACGTTTATTTTGGCTCACAGTTTTGGAGGTTCCAGTCCATGATTTTGGTGAACCCATTGATTTTAGGCTTGCAGTGAGACCAGAAGAATGCTGCAAAACCACTCGCCTCATGACTAGAAAATGAAAGACAGAAAACAAGAGATTGGGGTCCCTTAATCACTTCAGAGGATGTCTCGATCAACATTTGCACTGCTCTACTTAGAGGATGGAAGATTTATTTGCTCACAGCTGTCGGAGATTTCAGGGTTCAGTCTCTATCAGGCCAAGTCTGCATAGCTCAGGGCATGGCAGTGGGAAGCAGAGAGAGGGAGAACATAAGCCTCCACTCTCTCGTGATAGAGGTTAGAAGAAGAGAGAGAGAGTAGGGGGGAAAGGGACCATAGAACCCTCAAGACCACACTCCCAGAGATCCCTCCTTGGCAACTAAGCCCTGCTTCCAACATTGCTACTTTGTTTTCATGAGGGCTAGGGAGACAGTCTAAATCTAAACCATTACACTGTGCCCCTACCCCTCAGACCTCACGGCCACTTCACAATGCAAAATACATTTAGTTCATATTCAGAAGTTCCCTAATATTAGCAATTGTAGCATTGCTCCAGTTCTGGCATCCAAGGCACATGGTGGTGAGATGCAATCTTCACAGGGCCTTGGCAACCTCATCCCTACAGCATGGTTGATTACAATGGGTGGCATACTGGCTCTTCTAGTCTGGCTTCATGGCTCCCAAGTTACAGCCTTTCCTGGTGGTCCTTACACACTTTTGGCACTTCTAAATTTTGGGGGGTTTCTTGCAACTTTAGATTTATGCTCACATATTTACAAATTGCCCAGTTTGGGCCTGCTTGCAGGGATTTCGGCCCTGTGGCATGTTGCCTGGTCTCCAAGGCCTTCTTTTGAAATCTGAGTGAAGCTTCCATCACCCCTTTTTTTCCAGCCAAGCAAACATTATATGAGTGCTGAGATCAACCACCAACAGGAAAGGTAGTCACATCCTTTTTACTCACTGCCACTGGGTCCTATTCAGTCATAGCACTGGGTCCACCTTCATCATGGCCCCTGCTGGCCTTGCCTTCATCATGACCACTCGTTCTTCCTTCCTTTCATCCATATTACTTTCCTCCACAACATCATCTCTCTGAGTTCCAACTTTTACACACTTCTTTCTGGCCAAACTACAAATCTATGAAGTCTCTCTGTTTTAATTCCTTCTTCTAAAATTCAGTGTAAAATTTGCTAAATGTGGACATCAATATGCATAATGCAGTTTGGATATTTTGCTGTTTTGAGATTTACTCCACTAGCTTAAATTAGTCCATCATTTTTAAATTCAGCCTCACACAAAGTTTCAGGATATGTGTAAAATGCCAATGATTTTTTTTTTTTTTTGCTAAAATGTAACACATGTGACCTCTATTCCATTTTCCTGTGGAGTCCTTTTTGCCCTCTGAAATCTCCTGAGCATAGTCTCTACCATCCGCCCTTCTATCCAAATTCTGGCTTTCCCAATTTCCTCTTACAAAGAAACTCCAAAGACTCATAATCCACATCGTCAGACTTAGATACAACAGTGACCTTCTTCCTCATGTACCAATTTTTGTCTCAGACAACATTGTCACTGCTGTAAAACAAAACAACTGACCATACACATTTGAGGAAACATGATTTATTTATCCATAGTTTTTGGAGATTTTAGGATTCAGTTCACATTAGGCTGGGTCTGCAGAGCTCAGGGCATGGTGATGGGAAGGAGAGAAAGGGAAAACACAAGCTTCCATTCTCACATTGTGGAGGCCAAACACACACACACACACACAGAGAGAGAGAGAGAGAGAGAGAGAGAGAGAGAGAGAGAGAGAGAGCAAGTGAGCAGGGGGAAGAGAAACTATACAGTCCCCAAGGCTATACCCCCAAATACCCCTCCTTAGCAACTAAGTTCTGTATCCAGCATTGTTACCTTGTTTCCATAAGGGCTAGGCAGACATTTTAAATCTAAACCATTCTAGAGGACATGCTTCTACTGAGTTCAAACCTCCCACTAGACCCATTCTCTTAAAGTTTCTACCAACAGGGACTAGGGGTGCAATACATTGGTAGTGTTTGCCTGTTTGTGAGACCCTGGGTCCAATCCCCAGCACTTCAAAAAGAAAAAAAGTCCATTATTTCCTAACAGCACTAAGATGGGGACCAAGTCTTTATGGCATGGGGATTTGGGGTATATTTAATATTCAAAGTACCCCATGTCTCATTAAAAAATTGAAGGAGACCACACAAAGCACATGAAATGTGAAATTTCAAAATAGGTTTAAAGTAAAAACCATGAAGTGTCCAGAGAAAATAATAAAGGATGTCTATAAGAGAAAATCATAATTGTATTAGTCTTCTCAAAAGCAATAGTGACTGATAGAAGTCCTCAGAGAATGCCTTCAAAATTCTTAATGAAAATGGTATCTGATAGGAAAATCTAATATATAATGTTAAAAATTGACTAGTGATGGCTGCATGGCTACTAAAAACCACTGAATTGCACAGTTTAAGTGGGGGAATTCTATGGTACATGAATTGTATCTCATGAGTGCTAATTATGGCATAACTTCTAGCCTGGACCATGAAAGATATAATTTTCTTGTCTTGCTCTCTCTTGCAATGCTTGCTTTCACTTTGAAGGAAGCCAGACATTAGAATATGAAGATGTTCAAGTTGCCCAAGGTGGGGGACTTTCTTTTTTTTTTTTTTTTTTTTTTGCAGTACTGGGGATTGAACTCAGAGGCATTCTACCTCCGAGCTATACCCCCAGCCCTATTTTTTATTCTTTATTTTGAAACCGGGTCTCACTAAGTTGCGGAGTGCCTCACTTAGGTAGCTGAGGCTGGCCGCGAACCCGGATCCTCCTCAGCCTCCCAAATGCTGGGATTACAAGCGTGCGCCACCACGCCCAGCTCCCAAGGTGGGGACTTTCTAGGGAAGATTAAGGCCTTCCTCTGGTAACCAGCCCCCTAGAGTGAAACCATGTGGGAAGGCATCCTCTAGCCCCTGAGAAGCCTTCAGGTGAGTGCAGCCCTGACAGCATCTAGATTACCACTTCAGGGGAGATTCTAAACCAGGATCACCTTGTTAAGGTGCTTCTGATTTCCTGACCCATAGAAATTGTACAAGATAATAAATGTTGCTCACTTTCTAGTAGCTAAGTTTTAGATTCGTTTGTTCAGTAGCAATAGATAATGAATACAATAGCATTAGAAAGACAAAATACTCAAAGTAACTACTTGGTAGGGAACTAACATTTACAGGAATATAATTATTTATTTTTATCCCTACATTGCACAGCCTCAAAGGCACAATTTATATAGCATAAAATGTAGCCGGGAGTGGTGGTGCATGCTTGTAATCCCAGCATTTGGGAGGCTGAGACCGGAAGTTCTGGGTTCTCCGCCAGCCTCAGCTACCTAGTGAGGCACTCTGCAACTTAGTGAGACCCTGTTTCAAAAAAAAAAAAGAATAAAAAATAGGTCTGGGGTATAGCTCGAAGGTAGAATGCCCCTGGGTTCAATCCTCAGTACCGCAAAAAAAAAAAAAAATGTAAGTGAACATCGACACCTGATTTAACTAATATTTATAATATTCCTGTATTGATCAGAGAGGTGGGAGAAATGGAGGTTTATGTATGAGTGCTAAATTTGAATTTGCTATGGTGTGAATGCAGTAGGGAATTTCTAAAATTGATGACTTATGAAGTAGCTGTTATTATTATTATTATTATCTATGAATATAGAGGTAAATATCAGAGAAAAGAACTATGACTATTGTGGTTCATGGCTTGTGGAATTAATGTCTAGGAGATAGAGAAAGTACTGCAGTGAACCACTGATGTACACTGTATACCTTGGTCCTATTTTAAAAATACAAATTATTTTTATGAAGAATAAATATAAAAATCAAAATATAATATTACATAAAAGCAGAAAGAACATTTGTGTGTGTGTGTGTGTGTGTGTGTGTGTGTGTGTGTGTGTGTAACTGGGGATTGGACTTAGGTGCATTCTACCTCTGAGCTACATCCCTAGTTTTATTTTACTTTTTATTTTGAAAAAGGGTCTTGCTAAGTTATTGTGTGATGTTGGTCTCAAACCTGTGATCCTGCTGTGTTATTCTTTCAAGTACAGGTGTGAGCCATTGCTTCTGACTTATATTCTAGAATTTCTAGTAAGTGTCATACACTATGCTGTTATGTATTTATTAAAAGATAATCTTCGGAAATAGGTAAAATTATTACTCATGCAGATATAAAAACAAACAGAAATTAAAGAATGTATTTTCCCTATATGATATGAAGTGTTAGGTTGATGGCTGTAACTGGTTTGAAGGAAAAGTCAAAACAGGACAAATTATCATGAACTAAACACTATTGAGATGAACTTCAACACTAGTGTTCTTCGAAAGGGAGAAAAGCAATTAAATCAGTACCAGACATGGTGAAATTTACTTACCTATCAGATACCTATAACTTACAATAGTTGTAAAAAAACTCACAGAAAATGAACAGGGCTAAAATCTGATAACCTAGAAGGGTACACTGTAGAAGATGAACGTTTTCATTTAAACAGAAAAAGTTAATACAAAATTAGTGAAGCAGGTGATTTTCCTTTGTAAAGGAAAAAAAAATGAAGCTTAAAAATTGGTTATATAACATGTTTATATTTTCAGAAATAACAAACGGATAATTTGTAAATTGTGTGTGTGTGTGTGTGTGTGTGTGTGTGTGTGTGTGTCTTCAAGGATGACCTTGGTCCTTGATATTGCTAAGTAGTTTTTTTTTTTTAATAGGAAGGATAATGGTACCAGGTTCTTCTGTGTTTTATTTATTTATTTTTTCCAAAGCTAATATTGTCAGTTAACCACCTGAAGTTCTGTCAAAATAAAATAATTTTGTTTTTCAGGGTCCTTACCAAAAATGTGGACATCTCTCAGGGCTTCAAGTATCTATGAAAGGACACAAATATTCTGCATTCATCCCCAGAAGAATTGGAGCCTTCTTTTTTTTTTTTTTTTTTTTTGCCGGAGTGGGGATTGAACTCAGGGACACTCTACCTCTGAGCTACACCCCCAGCCCTATTTTTTATTCTTTATTTTGAAAGAGGGTCTCCCTAAGTTGCAGAGTGCCTTCACTAGGTAGCTGACTCTGGCCACAAACCTGAATCCTCCGGTCTCATCCTCCCAAATGCTGGGATTCCAAGAGTGCACCACCACGCCAAACTTGGAGCCTTCTTTATGCATTTTTCCTTGTATTTTTATCATACCTCCATTTACATTTGATTCCCCCAAATCCCGTTTTTTTCTGCTTTTTTAAATTGTCTCCTCCCCTAAATTTTATATCACTGGTTCAATTTTGCCATTCTAGCTCTGGTCCCTAGCAGGACATTACTAACTTTGGGTATAGACTTACCATAAGTAGTTTAGATAAGGGAGGCAAGGATGAGGCAAACAGGGCTGATCTCTCCTAGCCCTAGCCTGGCTTAGTCTCTGTGACATTTGTAACTAACAGACAATATCTATGACATCAAGTAGGGTCAAATTGTATGCTTTCCAGTTCATTCTCTTCCCTAATGAGTTCAGAAATTCTACCATACTCTGTGTGGCAAGAGCTCTTGGAATAATCAAATTCTTATATTAAGATACATACTCTGAAAGTATAGTTTCTATCAAGGAAACAAACAACAACTAAAAACCCATAGAGATGCTTTTTATTTATTTGTTGCTGTTGTACTGGGGATTAAACCCAGAGCTTCGCACAATCTAGTCAAGTGCTTTACCAAAGAGAGATTCCTAGTCCTATAGGGTATATATTAATGGATATTAAATTATCTTTAAAGAATGGAAAGGAAATGGTTTGTGTTGTCAAATTGGTCCTTAGGTTTGTACTTTGAGGCATTTAACAAATTATTGTGTATGCATTTCATGCCAAAGTCATCATTTTATAGGTTGCTGAGGGATTATTAGGCTCTTGGGAAATTATATTATATGTGTAACTAGAGACCAATAAAATAAAATATAATTTTAATTGACACTTTCTGGAAATATGTCTCAATCTAGATCACAGCTTGATATGGTAAACACTTGACATAGTGAAGGAATGAACCAGTCCAATCATGGGACAACAAATAACAAGGCCAGATTTCCCTCACATGGTAGTTTGCACTAAGAAATAAAAGCTAAAATGTTCACATTTTAAGAAGTCTCATCAGGATTGTTCATAATAATCAGATGAAAAATATTTAGACAGATTTGCAGTAAACCATTATTTTGCCAAGATTATTGTTTGTATATACTACATAGAATCATAAAGAAAACATCTCAATGATTTCTGAAAACAACATCATCAAACTATTTTGTCCTAATGCAAGAATTTCCACCAGTTAAGAAAACTTCCTGGGTGGTATGAAGGTACAATGACATTATCTTTGCACTGCTGCATTTCAGATGGCCCATGAAATTAGTACCCATGTGCTAGGACAATATTACTCAAGTATTTTTAAAAATTGATTTAGTCATCTAGTAATTAGATAAAAGCTGATAAGGCAAACTAACTATAGAAATCATTAGTCACTTTAAGAGCTACCTGTAGGTATCTTAGACCTTGGTGTTGAGGTGGTGGCAGTTTCTAAGATAATTAGCAATGACCCAAACCCAATGATATTTATGCTATTGCACAATCACTTTTCCTTAAGTGCAGGCTGGTGATTACTGATGCACTTCTATGAATAAAATACGGGAGGCATGATTTTGTCACTTCTGAGACTGGGTCATAAAATAACTGTGGATTCTGTCTCTCATGTCACTCATTGTCAAGTTAACAAGTCATGCATATTGTGAGAAATTCTATGAAGAAGCCTATATGGTGAGAAACTAAAGTATCTGGACAACAGCTTAAGTGAAATCGAAGTGGGCAAACAATGTGTAAATGAACACGGAAATGGATCCTCCTGTTTCGTTGAGTCTTGAGATGACTGTAGCTTGCTGACAACTTTCCTACAGGCCAGTGAGAAAACCTGCACCAGCACCATCCAGAGAAACCACTCCTGGATTTGGACTCCCAGAAATCACAAGATAATAATATGTGCTTATTGTTTTTAAGATGCTAAACTTTGAGATAATATGTTATGCAGCAAAGGACAACTAATAGAGTACTCTGTGCTATGACAATATATTACCTTGAATACTTAATAATAAGATGACAGATTAGCTATTATTTGTCTAATAACATGATAGATTATTAAACAAATTTAGTTGCTTTAATTACCTTGGTTAGATTTTGAAAACATTTTAAAGGAATATCTTATAAATATTTAAACTTTAGTGTTAGTTGAAAAATATAAAAATTACACCTACTTACAACTTTCTATCAAACTTCCATAGATATTGAAAAAATGTTACATATTAGAGCAACAAGCTATCAATTGTGCCTCACACTAAAAGACTGTACTATTGATTTTGTTTAGGTTCATTTTAGAGAACAAGTGAATCAAACCTTAAGACCTACCATATTTATAAAAAGAAAGGTCTACTGTATTTGGATATCAATGGGTTGGTTACTTCTGAAGATAATCTCATCCTCTTTAAATCTGATGTGGACCCATTTATATCAAATTTAGTGTAAACGCTAATTTGCTTTCAAGAAATTTTCTCATTTCACTTTATATGTGATCCAATTCCTATCTTCATTTTAGGAAAGTATTTTGGTTCCAAGCAATATGCCACCTTAAACATGTTTATTCTGCCACATTATTACATATATTCAAACCACTTCAAATCATAAAGTCCTTTGATTATTAAGTAATAATGGCTCAGTTTTAACATCCCAAAATGGACATTGATATTGATAAATTCTGTCCTCTATCAGTTCTTTCAAATATTGCTTTAATTTTTGCATGAGCTTAACTAATCCCTGGCAAAGAAATATAATTAATTTAGAAGTATAATATGCAACATCCTAATCCAATTTATGACTAAAAATAAAATGGAATATAAATTAGACATCAATTTTATCATGTAATGAGTTTTTCACAAAACAGTGGCACCTAGTGGTCTTTAAAAATTATCCTTCTTACTGTGTCTAGTTGGTCTTTGCTCTTCAGTTTAAATTTAGCATTAGTTGCTCACAGCTGGTTGAATTGCTAGTTATGTTTACTAGTATCTCTTACTTTAGAGATTTCATTTTTCTCAATACTAAATTCATCATTTATTTTCAGTTGTGTTCTTAACCTAATGTTCACAGTTCTATGATTTTTACTATTTTTACAGTTAGATCTTTGTACATAGACGGTGCTAATGAGCTACTGCTACAAAAATAGATAAATTACGTTTGTAACATCAAACAAAAGACTATTTTAGAACAAAGGGTTATAAAAAAGATTCACCTTTAGAAGCCATTTAATCACTCCTTGGTAATAATGGTATATAAATATTCTTTAAATCTATTGCCTACATCTGTAAGGCTGACTACAATGTACTCAAGCTTTGAGCTTTCTTACTGCTAATAGAATAAAGATATTATTGATGTTGCTGATATTATTTTTCCTTTTATTTATTATGACTAAGTATGGGTGTACCAATTTGGTTTAGGAAAACCAAATAAAAATTGTTTTTCATATATAAAGAAACTAGTAATAACTGAATGTTTTTCTATCAAAATGATACTGTAATAAGACTTATCTGCTTGATCTAGACTATAAAAGATAATGTGAGACTGTTTTTAAATACAAGGATTTAATTTGTGCTTGGGAACATTCTGTTCACTCATGAACATTGCATGTGAAACGTAGATCTCACTAAATCTAAAAATGAGTTTATATAACTATAATGGAAATGAACTCAGAATTGTGTTGGATGGCAATTATTGATTTAAGTAAATTTGTATTGAGACCTAATTTCACATTTACTGTGGAGAAAAGGGGAGGTCTGTGATATTCTTTTTCTTGATCTGAAAGGTGATATACTTCAAGCTGGATAATTTATTAATTGATTATGAATATTATATATAAAATTATATTTTATTTAAATAAAGTTAAAATGCTGGGAAAGGCAAAATTGAGAATTTTTTGAAAAAAGTTCTTTTTTTTAATGTCAGTACTAGTTTAATTAAAAGAAATTAAGGTATGTGACTATATATCTGAACAAAGACTTGAACACAAAAGTTCTTGATATTATAATCACTATTTGATACCTTAATGACTAATAGAGGATTTTTTAAATTGAATTAACTTTGTAATCTCCTTGTCTCACTCAATATTCTCACTGCTATAATACAAAACAATTGACCACACAACTTATAGGAAGGAAGACTTATTTGCTCACAGTTTTTTGGAGATACTGGGTTCAGTTCATGTGAGGCTGGGGTTTGTGGAACGCAGGGTATGGTGGAGGAAAGTGGAGCTAGGGAGATCATTAGTCTCTGCTCTCACATCACAGAGGCATGGAGGTGGGAAGCAGATAGAGAGAGGGGCGGGGAGCGAGGAGAGAGAGGGAGAAACCATATAATCCCCAAGGCCACACACTCAGGAACTACTCCTTAACAACTTAACAACCAAGCTCTGCTTTCAACATTGCTACATTGTTTCTGTGAAGGCTGGGGGAACATTTTTAAATTCCAACTATCATACTCCTTTAGAAATTACTATCAATGAGGCTGGCATGGTGGCACATGCTTGTAATCCCAGTACTTGGGAGACTGAGACAGGAGGATCACAGGTTCAAGGATAGCCTCAGCAAGTAGTGAGACTCTTGTCAACCTAGTCAGACCCTGTTTCCAAATAAGAAAGGAAATTGGGCTGGTGTTATAGCTCTAAGATAGAATGCCTCTGGGTTCAATCCCCAATACCACAAAAACAAAAAACAAACAAACAAAAAATTACTATCAAATTTTCCCAGCTGGGTGTGGTGGTGCATGCTTGTAATCCCAGTACTTGGGAGGCTAAAACTGGAGGATCCAGGTTCACAGCCAGCCTCAGCTACTTAGTGAGACCCTGTTTAAAAATAAAGAATAAAAATATGGGGCTAGGGGTATATCTCAGAGATAGAATGCCCCTAGGTTCCATCCCCAGTACTGCAACAACAACAAAAAATTCCTATTACTATAACTTAAGTAGACATTATTTATTTTGTAATTTCCTTATAGAGAATAATTCAATTATTTGTATATAAATAAAATGGTAATTTTTTTATAATTGATCTATCTACAAATTTAGAATTACTCATTTAGTCAACACCATATTATAACTATTTTAGGGTTTTTAATAATTTAAGTAGACCCATTTATTTTTGATGTAACTTTAAAACAGGTAACATTACCACTCAGTAGTAGCCTGCAATAATATTTCATGTCAAACCAAGTTTGAAACAGTGATATTTTTGCAAATGTGTGTAGACCTCACAACCAATTCACATACGAATATTATTCAGTTCAGTGGTTACTAAAAATCATAGAGACAGATATGAAAAAGAATCCTTGGTGTAGGAATTCAAATTGAAACTTTATGTGGAAAAATACTGCTTTATAATTAGGCATGAAAATAATGTAATTAACTTTAGTCTTCAAGGTTCTAAACATCAAACAGATTGAAAAGTACAATTAAAATAAAATATGGTATCAGGTAGTTTCTATTTTGGGAAATAATTTAGGAAATGACTCAGAAAGTCTATCGGTAAATATTCATAAGACAGCTAATGGTCCAGAATGCCTATTTATTCCACAATTATAGGCCACATTATTAAATTTATATTCATTTTAAAAAAGACAACCAACAAGTAGTATTTCTAAATGACTATTTTCTTCTAATTAAAAGTTACTCTAAGAGCCGGGCGTGGTGGCACACGCTTGTAATCCCAGCATTTGGGAGGCTGAGACCAGAGGATCCGGGTTCGCGGCCAGCCTCAGCTACCTAGTGAGGCACTCCGCAACTTAGTGAGACCCTGTTTCAAAATAAGGAATACCCCTTCGAAGGGGTATAGCTCGAAGGTAGAATACCCCTGAGTTCAATCCCCAGTACCGCAAAAAAAAAAAAAAAAAAAAAAAAAGGTACTCTAAAATACTGAAGCATGCATACATGGCACTCTTTGCTGAGAGAAGATGTGAATTCCACTTGGTGTTTAGGAGACATTGACCATCAAATCTGTTGTCATAGTATATAGGAGTTTGCAAAATACTGTCCACGTCTCCAGCGAGCTTCCAGCCCTGCCTAGCTTTTCGATTCTGTGTTGCCTATCAGACCACAGCTACCATGACAGAATGTGGGATTTCACCTCTCTATGGGCTCCCATAGGGAACAGGTTTCAAAAACAGAAGTACAAGAAAAATTCTTCATATCGAGCAAATTTTGACCAATAGTTTGTAAAAGATACAAAAGAGACAGCAGGCAAATGATCTTTGCATTATTCCTTCCAGTGTACTATTCCATTACATAGATTTTCCATACATGTCACTTCAAGGCTTGTCAAATAATCAGCATGGTAACACATCACTGTGAATTTTCTTTCCCACCTTTTTGCCTCACTTTCTTTTTCTCTCACTCTCAGTACCAGGGGTTGCACTACTGATCAATTTGTGCAATAACATAAAGGGTTTTTACTCCCTTTGTTTCAGTCAGCATTTTCACTGCTATGACCCCAAATACCTGACAACTACAACTTACAGGAAGAAAGATTTATTTGTTCACAATTCTGGAGGTTTTAGAATTTTCAGTCCATATTAAGTTGGGTCATGTTTGCAGAGTGCAGGGGATGACAATGGTAAGCAGAGAGGACAAATCAGGGGAAGGCATGAAGGATATATATATATATATAATCCCCAAGGCCAGACTCCCATGGCCTACCTACTCCAGTCACGTACGTTATCATCCAATTTAATCCAGTGATGGATTTATCCACCGATTAGACTACAACCCTCATGATGCAATTATATTGCCTCTGAACATTTTTGTCAATATATAAAGCTCTTCCAGGGGATATGCATATCTTCTACTTCCAAACCATAAAGCATCCAAACTAAGAGGGATTCTTTGAATACAAGTTATATAAGGAAAATTATATACTGCTAGTATAGTCCATAAAAATATAAAACCTTAATCTTTAAATGAAATTGTTATACCTTTAATATATAACTTTATCTGCATTGCAGCTTCCACTTTCTTCAAACATGTCATCCCAGAGTTACCATCTATTGAAAAAGGATAACTGGGAAAAATAGTTTTGGTGGTTGTGGAGAGGTATTAGGAATTCAGTTTTGGACATTTGAACTTGAGGAGTCTATTAAACATTCAAATAGACCTATGAAAAGAGCAGTTGGTTGTATGAATCTAGATTTTGGAAGACAGATCCTGGGATGGAGATATAAAAGTGGGAATCCTCAGCATATAGGTGGTAAATCATACCAAGAGATTAGATGGTATTCCCTAGTGACTGAGTGTTGGTGTAAAAAGATGATACCAAATGATAAATACGTAGGAGATTTTCACATTTAGAATTCTGGAAAAGAGACTGACAGAGTGCCAAGAGATGCAGAAGAGAAATCCAGATTGTGTGAAGTTTTAGTTGTATAGAGGGAAAAAAAGAATAACTCAAGAAGGGGAAAAGGTCACATGATGAGTGCAGTGGTGTTGGCAAGTCAAGAAAGGAAAAAAAGAAGACTGAGAATAGAGACTGAATATTGCTATATGCCTTATTCAGTAAGAGCACATTTTGTGAAACAGAGGTGGATGAAAAGCTGATTAAAAGATTCAAGAGAGTATGAGAGGAGGAAAAGTAGGTGTTTATACACTTCATTCAAGGAATTTAATATAGAGAGAAAGAATAAAATGAGATATAAGTAGGAGGAGATAATGAGGTTATGAGAAGATTTTTTTTTTCCTTTTTTTCAAAGATGGCAATAATGTTATCTGCTAATGGGAATGACCCAGGAGAGAGAGAGAGAGAGAGAGAGAGAGAGAGAGAGAGAGAGAGAGAGAGAGAGAGAGAGAGGCAGAAGAACGATTGAAGAGAAAGAGAGGAGAATAGTTAGAAGAGTATCTTTGAGGGTATGAGACCAATAACTTCTAATGGACAATTATATTTATTTATTTATTTATTTATTTATTTATTTATTTATTTATTTATTTATTTGTGGTACTGGGGATTGAACTCAGAGTCATTTTACCTCTGAGCTATACCATCAGCCCTATTTTTTATTCTTTATTTTGAAACAGGGTCTCACTAAGTTGCGGAATGCCTCACTAGGTAGCTGAGGCTGGCTGTGAATCCAGATCCTCCGGTCTCAGCCTCCCAAATGCTGGGATTACAAGCATGCGCCACCACACCCAGCTGACAATTAAAAATTGGACCTTAATAGAAAAATGTATAATTCAATCATAGTGATAAAAAAATGCAAAGATTCAAATAGGTGTATACTTTAATATTGTTAGGCCATGCTCAATCTTTTTTGATTGCTTTTATTTTCTTACTAGGATAGGAAGTCAAATCATGAGCTGAGAGTAAGAATGGAAAATGGAAAGGTTGAGAGTAAAGAGAAAGAAACAGTGCCTAGGTAAGTAAGAGAAGAATGGTGTGTGGATTTAGAAGGCAGAAGTCAGGAGCTTCAAGGATGTCTTGGGTTAGTGATCATGAAAGGGAGGCAATATGTCTGTGTGTTTCTCTCTAGCTTTGTTCAATTATGGAATTACAGGCAAGTAGAAGTAAATAATTTAACTGGTCTTAGATTAGCTACCCAGAAGAAATGGGAAGGGAACAGGGAGTGGAGAATACAGATAAAAAAGTATTTATAATGATGAATGTAAAACTAAGTTAGGTAAAAGAGAGGAGAGATAGGAGAACATTGAGAAGTTGGTAGGCTCAATATATTATGCATATTGGTGAGAGCAAATATTTTTTGGATTTAAGATGTTAGAAAAGAAAACATTTGGAGTGTTGTTGGAAAGGAATATAGACTATAAGGAGGTTGTAGTTACTGGATTTGACAAGGCCAAGGCCATGATAATGAGTGACTGAAGAGAGTGCAAAAGGAGATATTAGGTAAAGAGGTCTGGGATCAAATGCCCATGGAAGCCGGTTGCGGTGGCGCACGCTTGTAATCCCAGTACTTGGGAGGCTGATACGGGAGGATCTCAGGCTCACGGCCAGCCTCATCTACTTAGTGAGGTCCTCAGCAACTTAGTGAGGCCCTGTTTCAAAATAAAGAATAAAATAGAACTGGGAGGGTGTAGCTCAGAGGTAGAATGCCCCTGGGTTCAATCCCTAGTACTGTCAAAAAAAAAAAAAAAAAAAAAGTCCATAGAACTGAAAGGATTATTTGTGTGATTATTGCAATAATTAAGTTTGCTAGTAATGTTGGAGAGCATTATAGTGATTGAAAACCCAATATCCTTGCTCAAGCGCTATGGATGAAGGATATGACCTTGAGAGTTATACATGACTGCAGCAAGAAGAAATAATGGGAGAAATAGACTAATGACAAATTGGAAAGCTGAAGATGTTTAGAGATGAGAAAAAGAGAATGGGCTGAAAATAGCAAAGATGCTTCTCTGGACCCACATGTAAGAAGAAAGTAGAAAAGAAATGAGCTATCATTTAGGAATACCATAAGTAAAGAAGGTCCTCAGGGAAAACCCAGGTTTTCATGAAAGAGCAAGGGTTTACAGAAGAATTTGCTGATGACCTATCATGACTTTCAGTGTCATAACGAGAGAAGATGGGAAGAGTGAGATACAGAGTCGGAAAAGGCACCAGGTAGCACTACAACCCAGTTACTCCAGAAATCTTGAGTTTTACTCTGGTGATAGATATTAACTGGTAGAAGAGGATTTGGTCCTAATGTTTCCAAAGCAGAGAATGGTAGCCAGCCTGGCAGTGTCAGAGGCAGGGGTTCTTCTGAAGAACACAGCTATGAGGTAGCATAGGAGAAATAAAATATTAGGTAGAAAGGGGACACGTAGAAAGGGAAAGGAAAATACAGTTTTAAAATCTAGAATGTTCATAATCCTTAACTTCACCTTACAGGGTTTGCTCTTAGGTGAAAGCTACACTTTAAATCATGACCTAGTCGGGCGTGGTGGTGCACGCTTGTAATCCCAGCATTCGGGAGGCTGAGACCAGAGGATCCAGGTTCGAGGCCAGCCTCAGCTACCTAGTGAGGCACTCTGCAACTTAGTGAGACTTGGTTTCAAAATAAAGAATAAAAAATTAGTACTGGGGGTATAGCTCGGAGGTAGAATGCCCCTGAGTTCAATCTCTAGTACTGGAAAAAAAAAATTATAATGACCTATTATACCAAAATTCCTGGGATGCTTCTCAAAAAAAAAAAAAAAAAAAAAAAAAAAGAATCCCGAAAATGGCCTTGACCATTGATCAAGCCCAGACATCACCCAGCACCCACCATAAAATGGCGGGAACCTGAAGACTCAAAAAAAGGGTGACAGGCGCCTGTCACCCCATCCCTGCAATGCATCCCTAGTCACCCCCTCTTAGGGTTCCCTACAAAAAAGACTTAAAGACCCCAAGCACTCTCTCCCTCTTAAGATGACCCGTGTTCTCCCTTGAATGTGTATTCCCCACTTTTCCTAAATAAACCTCTTTTTTTGTCTCTGACTGGTGCATGCTGAAATTCTTTTCTGCTATAGAAGCCAAGGACTCCACTGATCCTGAGTTCCTGAGGTGAGGAAGGGACCTGTCACTCCCCTGACAGCTAGTTCTTCTCTTCCAATTTTTTCCCTGTGAATGGACAGTAGCATCGATGCAGAGTAGCATCTTACTCTGAGCACAATTTATCTGGCTTGACCTCTGCCTTCGGAAGCCTACTGCCTCCCAATGAAGCAGTGCTACTCTAAGCACAAGGCATATATTCAGATATATTCAGTGTATCACATGCTGTTTCCTGCCAATGGCCAACAGAAATGTTTTCTCTTCATGAATGCAGGCTTCTTCTTGACTTGTCCTAAAGAAGGCCCATAGACTGAACACAACATTTACAAGCAAAACAAGAACTTGTTTGCCTCATGGCTTTAATAAGCTTTCTCTTTTCTCTGTTTCATGTAGTTACTAATTTTACCTACAGAAGACCAGAAATTTGGACAACAGCTTTTATTTCTGTTCACTGGAGATTTCCATTGTGATTGTAGAAATGTGAACTAAAATGAAATTTTGATGTGGTGAAAATTCAGAATATCTTTTAGAATTTGTTATGTCAGGATTTATTATAGTTTCAATTTGATTTGATGAAACTTTTTTTTTTTTTTCTCGGCAGTACTGGGGATTGAACTCAGGGGCATTCTACCTCTGAGCTATACCCCCAACCCTATTTTTTATTCTTTATTTTGAAACCGAGTCTCACTAAGTTGCGGAGTGCCTCACTAGGTAGCTGAGACTGGCCGCGAACCCAGATCCTCCGGTCTCAGCCTCCTGAATGCTGGGATTACAAGCGTGTGCCACCACGCCCGGCTGATGAAACTTTTAATAAATATGCTCAATAGAGACAATTTTCACTTTTGATGT
>PVLC010025586.1:0-23515 GCA_004027655.1 Graphiurus murinus | reverse complement strand
AAAAAAAAAAAAAAAAAAAAAAAAAAAAAAAAAAAAAAAAAAAAAAAAAAAAAAAAAAAAAAAAAAAAAAAAAAAAAAAAAAAAAAAAAAAAAAAAAAAAAAAAAAAAAAAAAAAAAAAAAAAAAATTGAGTAATCCATAAAGAGGCAGGACTAAGAAAACAGATAAGTGAATAAGAGAACAGAAAACATAAAATGACAAGCTTTAAGTTCTGATATTTCAATAATCATCTTAGATCTAATTGCTTTAACTACACCAACTAAAAGATACAGACTGCTGGAAGTAGTGAATTCCAACTACTCAGAAGGCTAAGGCAGGAGAATACCAAGTTCAAGGCCAACTTGGGTAACTTAGCAAGACCCTGTCTCAAAAAGAAAATAAGAGAATGAAAGGTTGGGGATGCAGCTCAGTGGTAGAGAACATTTGCCTACATGTTGAAGGCCCTATGGTCAATACCTAGTACAAAAAAAAAAAAAAAAGATGCAGATTGACAACATGGATTTAAAAAATACAACCCAACTATATGATGTCTATGAGAAATTCAGTTCAAATGCAATAGAGGTCAGCTGAGAGTAAAACGAAAAAAAAAAAAAAAAAAAAAAGTTATACAAACATAATCAAAGCAGAGAAAGCAGGAGTGTCTATAAAGTAGAAAGAAGAGAGCCGGGCGTGGTGGCGCACGCTTGTAATCCCAGCATTTGGGAGGCTGAGACCAGAGGATCCGGGTTCGCAGCCAGCCTCAGCTACCTAGTGAGGCATTCCTCAACTTAGTGAGACTCAGTTTCAAAATAAAGAATAAAAAATAGGGCTGGGGGTGTAGCTCGGAGGTAGAATGCCTCTGAGTTCAATCCCCAGTACTGCAAAAAAAAAAAAAAAAAAAAGTAGAAAGAAGAACAAAGAAAGCTACCAGAAAAACATTATAACATTTAGGTTCAATTCATCAAGAAAACAGCAACAAACAACAGAGCGGGAAAAATACGTGAATCAAACTCAGAATGAAAGGAGACAAACATCCACTTTTAGAAATGGAAATAGCCAGGTGTGGTGGTGCATGCTTGTAATCCCAGCATTTGGGAGGCTGAGACTGGAAGATCTGGGTTCGCAGCCAGCCTCAGCTGCTTAGTGAGGCCCTCTGCAATTTAGTGAGACCCTGTTTCAAAATAAAGAATAAAAAATAGGGCTGGGGCTGTAGCTCGGAGGTAGAATGCCCCCAGGTTCCATCCCCAGTTACTGCAAAAAAAAAAAAGAAAGAAAGAAATGGAAACCTCAATATCCTCTGTCAGTAGCTGATTAAATAGCCGGGTGTGGTGGTGCATGCTTGTAATCCAGCATTTGGGAAGCTGAGACCGGAGGATCTGGGTTCGAGGACAGCCTCACAGCTACCTAGTGAAGCACTCTGCAACTTAATGAGACACTGTTTCAAAATAAAGAATAAAAAATAGGGCTGGGGTAGAGCCCAGAGGTAGAGTGCCCCTGGGTTCAATCCCCAGTACCACAAAAAAAAAAAAAAAAAAAAAAAAACTGATTAAACAATTAAACAGAAAAGCAGCAAACTCATATTATCAGCCATCAGACCTAATCAACATTTCTAGAACATTACACACCAAGAGCACCAATCTGCATGTTTCAAATACCACAGAACATATTATATCAAGACAAATCATATCCTCAGCCATAAAACAAACCTCAAAAAATTTAAATGTTTTCTCCAACCACAATGGAAGCAAAAGTAGACATTAATAAAAAAGATAAGAAAACCTCTAAACACCTAAAAACTAATTCCTCACACTTTTAAATAATCTATAGATCAAAGAGTAAATCTTGCCAGATGTGGTGGTGAACACCTGTAATCCCAGTAGACAGGAGGATTACAGGTTCATGGCCAGGCTCAGCAACTTATAAGGCCCTTCATAACTTAGTGAGATCCTATTTCAAGATAAAAAATAAAATAGGGCTGTGGGGTATAGCTCAGCAGTAGAATGCTCCTGGGCTCAATCCCCAGTACCAAGGGGCATGTGGGGGGGGGTCTCAAGGGAAATGAAAAATATATCGGACTAAATGAAAATTGAAAGGCAACATAAAAAATTGGGAGACACAAAGCAGCTAGCCAAAAGGGAAATTTTATTAATTACTAATATCAGGAATGAAACTGGGAAAATTAATATAGAGCCTGAAAAAATCATAGGATAACTGGAAAATACTTTGAATAACTTTACACACATAAATTTGGCAACTTAGAAAAAAAGAGTCCAATTCCTCAAAAAAGCAAACTACCACAACTCACCAGATATAAAATAAATAATTTGAATAGCCCTATATCTATTTGAATTTGTAATTTTAAGGCTCCCTAAGAGGATTTCTTCAGGCCCAGATAGTTTCACTGGAGAATTCTAAATGTTTAAAAAGAATATCAATTCTATAAAATCTCTTCTGAAAAGTAGAAAAGGAGTTAACACACCCCAAATTCATTTTATGTAACATATATTACTTCAAAAATAGTGTAAAAACAAAATTACTGACTAATTTCTTTTTTTTTTTTTTTTTTTCCGGTACTGGGGAAATGAACCCAGGGGATTCTACCTCCAAGCTACACCCCCAGTCCTATTTTTTTTTTCCAGTACTGGGGGTGGAACCCAGGGGAATTCTACCTCTGAGCTACACCCCGACCCCTATTTTTTATTCTTTATTTTGAAAAAGGGTCTCACTAAGTTGTGGAGGGCCTCATGAAGTAGCTGAGGCTGGCTACAAACTTGGATCCTCAGTTTCAGCCCTCCAAGTACTGGGATTTCAAGTGTGTGCCACCACGCCCGGCTTCCCCCAGTCCTATTTTTTATTCTTTATTTTGAAACAGGGTCTCACTAAGTTGCAGAGGGCCTTACTAAATAGCTGAGGCTGGCCACAAACCCAGATCCTCCAGTCTCAGCCTCCCAAGTACTGGGATTACAAGTGTGCACCACCACACCCGGCTACAGGCTAATATTTCTTATGAGTATAGTTGTAAAAACCCACAATGAAACTCAGCAAATAAAACTGGGGAATATATACAAATAATTACACATTGGGACCAAACACAGTTTATTCTAGCCATGCAAAGATAACTCAATTTAGCAGGACATGGTGGCACATGCTTGTAATCCCAGCATTTGGGAGGCTGAGACTGGAGAATCTGAGTTCGCGGCCAGCCTCAGCTGCTTAGAGGCCCTCTGCAACTTAGTGAGACACTGTTTCAAAAATAAAGAATAAAAAATAGGGCTGGGGCTGTAGCTTGGAGGTAGAATGCCCCCAGGTTCCACCCCAGTACCACCGCAAAAAAAAAAAAAAACAAACCTCAATTTATAAAAATCAACCAATATACTTCACTATTATTAACAGGCTAAAGAAGGAATAGCACATGATCGTACCAATTTGATAATATCAACACTTATTCAAAATAAAAAATAAGAGTCAGAAAAACAGGAATGGAGAGGAACTTTCTGGTAAAGAGCATCTATCAAAAAACCTATAGCAAACAACAAACTGAATGATTTTTCTCCTTATAATCAGAAAAGGGACAAAGATGTTTACTCTCACCACTCAAACAACAGAGTGCTGGAAGTTGTAAGCAGTGAAATAAGACAAGGAAAGGAAATAAGGCAAACAGATTAAGTAAAGTATAAGTAAAACTGTCTGGGTATGTTGGTGCATGTCTGTAATCCCAGTACTTGGGAGGCTAAGACATGAGGATCGCAGTTTTGAAGCCAGCCTCAGCAACTTAACAAGACTCTCAGAAATTTAGCAAGACTCTCAGCAACTTAGCCCGTTTCCAAATAAAAAAATGAAACAGGAGCCGGGCATGGTGGCGCACGCTTGTAATCCCAGCATTTGGAGGCTGAGACCAGAGGATCCGGGTTCAAGGCCAGCCTCAGCTACCTAGTGAGGCACTCGGCAACTTAGTGAGACCCGGTTTCAAAATAAGGAATAAAAAATAGGGCTGGGGGTATAGCTCGGAGGTAGAATGCCCCGGAGTTCAACCCCCCAGTACCGCAAAAAAAAAAAAAAAAAAAAAAAAATAGGGCTGGGGTGTAGCTCGGAGGTAGAATGCCCCTGAGTTCAATCCCCAGTACTGCAAAAAAAAAAAAAGAAACAAGGTTGAAGGCACAGCTAGAAGGTAGAATGCCTCTGAGTTCAAATCTCCAGTAAAACACACACACACACACACACAGTAAACCTGCCCTACTGCATGTGATATGACTATGTATGTAGAAATTTCAAGGAAAAACAATACATAGAACTAATAAATGAGCTTAGCGGGTCACAGGATAAAAGATCAACATACAGAGATTAAATGTACATCTATATTTCAGCAAAGAATACGTAGACATCAAAATTTTTTAAATAATTCCACTTACAATTCAAAAAGAGAAGTAGGTAAACCAGGCGTGGAGCTACATGCCTATAATCATAGTACCTGGGAGGCTGAGACACAGTAGGACTGCAGGTTCAAAACCAGCCTCAGCAACTTTAGGTTCCATATCAACTTAGTGAGATCATTTCAAAATTTAAAAAAAGAATAAAAAATAAAAAATGGGACTAGGGATGTAGCCTAGAGGTCAAATGGTAGAATGCCCCTGGGTTCAATCCCCAGCACCACCAAAAAAAAAAGGAAAATTTGAGAAAAAAAAAAAAAGGAAAAATATAGGATGTGCACATTGATACTAAAAAACATAGAAGTTACTATGATTTATAGTATTATGATGTGAAAATAATGTACCAACGAAAGTATATTAAAAAAAAGAAAACACAGAAGTTCTAAATAGACATATCATGTTCATGGATTAGAAATATCAACATAGTAAAGATGTTAATTCTCCCCAAATTTGAGATGCAAGTTCAGTGCAATTCTTATCAAAATCCCAACAATCAGACTTCATAGACTTAGATAAGATTATTTTATAACATATCTGAAAAGAAAGTGGGAGGAATCATTCTATCCAACGTAGAGGCTTATCATACAACTACAGTAATAAGGACTAGAATGATAGACACATCAACAGAACAGAACTGGAAACCCAGAATTGACCCACACAAATATGTCAGTGATTTTTTATAAAGGTACAAATGCAATTCATTGGAGGTAAGAGAACCTTCCCAACAAAAGATACTGAAGCTAGCCAGGCACATGCTTGTAATCCCAGTACTTGGGAGATTGAAACAGGAGGATCCAGGTTCGCAGCCAGCCTCAGCTATTTAATGAGGCCCTCTGCAACTTGGTGAGACCCTGTTTTGAAATAAAGAATAAAAAAATAGGACTGGGGGTGTAGCACAGAGGTAGAATGCCCCTGCGTTTAATCCCCAGTACTGCAAAACTGCAAAAAAAAGAAAGAAAGAAAGAAAGAAAAAAGATACTGAAGCTAACGGGAGATCCACAGACCAAAAAAAAAAAAAAAAAAAAAAAAGTGATCTCAACCTATATCTCACATTTTATACAAAAATTAACTGAAAATAGATCACTGACCTAAATGTAAAACTACAAAATTTGAGGTAGGCATGGTGGCACATGCCTGAAATCCCAGTACCTGGAAAGCTGAGACAAGATGATCGATCACAGGTTCAAGGCCAGTCTCAGCAACTCAGCGAGGCCCTGTTTCAAAATAAAAAATAAAATAGGCCTGGGGATGTTGCTAAGAGAGCATCCCTGGGGTCAATATCCAATACTCCTCTCCCCACACACACAGGTTAAAGTAAACAACACCATTTATTTGGAAATACAAATGACCAAGAATGGCTAAAATAACTTTGAAAAAGACAAAGTTGGAGGACTTACCTGATTTCAAAACTTTTAAACATAGTAATAAAGACACTGAGTCATGGTGTCAAGATAAAGGATCAGTGTTACAGAACAGAGTCTAATAATAGATTCATATGCATATGGTAAATTAATTGACAAAGGTGTCAAGACAATTCAGTGGAGAAAGGATTATCTTTTCAGCACGTGGTGCTGGAACAACTGGATGTCCACATGCAAAAGCGTGGGTTGTTAATGTAGATCAGTGGTAGAGTATTTACCGAGAATATGTAAGGTCCTCAGTTCAATACCCAGTACCAGTACCACAAAAGAAAAGAAGAAAACTTTATCCATTTTTCATATCACAAGCAAAAGCCAACTGAACATGGATCACTGACCCAAATGTAAAAGCTAAAACTATAAAAAGTCTAGAAAAAAAAAAAAAGTAAGCCAGGCATGGTGGCGCACGCTTGTAATCCCAGCATTCGGGAGGCTGAGACTGGAGGATCCGGGTTCATGGCCAGCCTCAGCTACCTAGTGAAGCACTCTGCAACTTAGTGAGACCCGGTTTCAAAATAAAGAATAAAAAATAGGGCTGGGGGTGTAGCTCAGAGGTAGAACGCCCCTGAGTTCAAGCCCTAGTACCGCAAAAAAAAAAAAAAAAAAAAAATTGTGATCATTGGTTAAGTAAAGATTTCTTTTTATTTATTTATTAATTGGTGGACTTGGGGTAAAAGCCAAGGGTTTTCTACCTCCAGGCTATACCCCTCACTCTATTTTATTTTTATTTGGAAACAGGGTTTTGCTAAGTTGCTGAGAGCCTCACTAAGTTGCTGAGGATAACTTCCAACCTGCAATCCTTCTGTCTCAGCCTCCCAAGTACTGAGATTATAGGTGTGCACCACCACACCTAGCTGGTGTGCGTGTGTGTGTGTGTGTGTGTGTGTGTTATTCAGAATTGAACCCAGCAGTGTTCTACCCCTGAGGTACCCCCAGTTCCCCTTTTTTTGGAAACAGGGTCTCACTAAGTTACTAAGGGTCTCTCTAAGTTGCTGAGGATAGCTTCAAACTTGCTATCCTCCTGCCTCGGCCTTCAAAGTACTAGGATTACAGGTGTGTGCCACACATGCAGCAAGATCCTTAACACAACACCTAAAACATAACTGATTAAAAATAAAAAAAAGAATGAACTGGAAATTCCTAAAACAAAATAAAAAAATGTGTGCTTTGGATGTGTGTGGTGATGAATGCCTATAATCCCAGTACTTAGGAGGCTGAAATCACAGGTTTGAAGTCAACCTCAGCAATTCAGCAAGGTCCCTCTGCAATTTATCAAGATCTTGTTTCTACATAAAATAGGGCTAGGGGTGTATCTCAGAGGTAGAATGCCTCTGGGTTCAATCTCCAGTACCCAAAAAAAAAAAAAAATGTGCTTCAAAAAATACTGAAGAGAATGAAAAGCCAAGTCCCAAACTGGAGAACTTACCAAAATTCAACAAGAAAACTATAGTAAAAACTAAAATAGGCAAAAGATTTAAAAAGCCATTTCAGCAAAGCAAATATACAGAATTTTCCTTCTGTATATTTAAAAAGATGTTCTGTATATAAAAAGATGTTCATCATTAATCATTAGAAAAGTACAAGTTAAAGCCACAATAAAATACTACTATACCATATGCCTATGAAAATGGCTAAAATTGAAGGCTGACCATACCAACTATCGTGAAAGAGATGGAACCTCCACTGGCTGCTAGTGGGAAAGTAAAACATTACAGTCCCTTTGGGAATAGTTTGGAAGTTGTTTTTTTGTTTTTTCAGAACTGGGTAGCCGGGCGTGGTGGCGCACGCTTGTAATCCCAGCATTTGGGAGGCTGAGACCGGAGGATCTGGGTTCGCAGCCAGCCTCAGCTACCTAGTGAGGCCTTCCGGAACTTAGTGAGACCCTGTTTCAAAATAAAGAATAAAAAATAGGGCTGGGTATAGCTCAAAGGTAGAATGCCCCGAGTTCAATCCCTAGTACCGCAAAAAAAAAAAAAAAAGAACTGGGTATTCTACCTCCAAGCTACACCCCCAGTTCTACTGTTTATTCTTTATTTTGAAACAGGGTCTAAGTTGTAGGGGCCTCAATAAGTAGCTGAGGCTGGTCTTGAATCTATGATCTTCCTGTCTCAGCCTCTCAAGTACTGGAATTACAAGTGTGCCCCACCATGCCCAACTATTTGGAAGTATTTTAAAAAGCTAAATATAGCCAGGTGTAGTGGCACACACTTGTAATCCCAGTACTTAGGTGGCTGAGACAGGAGGATGAAAGGTTCTCAGTCAGCCTCAGCTACTTAGTGAGGCTCTCTGCAACTTGGTGAGACCCTATTTAAACATAAAGAATAAAAAATAGGGCTGGGGGTGTAGCTTGGAGGTAAAATGCCCCTGGGTTCAACCCCCAGTTCTGAAAAAGAAAAAAAAAAAAAGCTAAATACATGCCTACTATAGGACCAAGCCATAAGCCATTTTAGTCTTACTTAGATATCAACCCATGAAAAATAAAACAATATCTTTATAGATATGTTTGCAAATGTCTGTAATTTGTGTTTACCCAAAATGGGAAATAACCCCAATGTCCATCAATAGGTTAATAGAAAGCCGTACATGGTGATGCACACTTATAATCTCAGTACTTGGAAGGCTGAGACAGGAGGATCGCAGGTTTGTGGCCAGCCTCAGCTACTCAGTGAGGTCCTCTAAAACTTAGTGAGACTCTGTTTCAAAATAAAGAATAAAAATAGGATGCCGGGCAACCTATTATCGCAGGTTCGTGGCCAGCCTCAGCTACTTAGTGAGACCCTGTTTTAAAAGAAAGAATAAAAAACATAGGGCTGGGGGTATAGCTAGGAGGTAGAATGCCCCCGGGGGGTTCAGTCCCCATTACTGAAAAAAAAAAAGGGGGGCACTAGAGAACTTTCAGGGGTAATGAATATATTCATTACCTTAATTGTGGTGATAGTTTTATAAAGTCAAAATTCATCAAACTATATTTCAAAATGTACAATTATTATATATCAATTATTCCTCAATAAAGATGGAGAAAGAGAAAAGGAAGGAAGACAGGCAGGCCTGCAGGCCACCAATAGCATAAAATACAGGCACCTAATTCTGGACACTAGGAGCTTCTGAATTTTGTCTTGGTCCTCTGTCTTGCTGTCCATGTGCCACTGCTGGCTTTTCATCTATACTCTTTCATTAAGCTCAAAATTGACAGGAAACCTACCTGTAGGGAATGAATTATAGACTTAGGGAGAGATTGAGGGCAAACAGAATGTTCATTCTATAATATAAAACCCCTTGGCAAGGCAGTTGTGATGGCACATGCCTGTGATCCTAGTAACTGGGAGGCTGAGACAGGAGGATAACAGGTTCGAGGCCAGCCTAGGCAACTTAGTGAGACTGTTTCAAACTAAAAGATAAAATAGGCTGGGGTGTAGCTTAGGGGTAGAAGTCCCCTGGGTTCAATCTGAGTACCAAAAAATAAATATAAAATCCCTTAGCATAATAAATACCTGTAGGTGGTAAAATTCTAGGTGATTTTTCTTTGGTTTCTTTAAATCTTTCTTATACTTCCCAAATTCTTTATAAGCATTACTATGCTCTTTGGACAGAAAAGCAGTTTTAAAAGAACAAGTTTAAATTCTCCATTAACTAAAGAACTATTCAATCGGGCAATTCTTTTTTTTTTTTTTTTTTTTTTGTGGTACTGGGGATTGAACTCAGAGGCATTCTACCTCCGAGCTACACCCCCAGCCCTATTTTTTATTCTTTATTTTGAAACCGAGTCTCACTAAGTTGCGGAGTGCCTCACTAGGTAGCTGAGGCTGGCCACGAACCTGGATCCTCCGGTCTCAGCCTCCCAAATGCTGGGATTACAAGCGTGCGCCACCACGCCCGGCCGGGCAATTCTTTTCAATCCCAATCACTGATGAATAGCAACAGGGCACACACACATATATCTGAGCATTTAAAGAACAGGGGAGTCAAGCGTGGTGGTGCACATTTGTAATCCTAGTACTAGGGAGGATGAGACAGAAGGATCACAGGTTCAAGGACAGCCTCAGCAATTTAGTGAGGCTCTCAGCAACCTAGTAAGACTCTGTTTCCAAGTAAGAAATAAAATCGGTCTGGGGGTATAGCTTGGAGGAAGAATGCCTCTGGGTTCAATTCAGAAGGAAAGAAGGGAGGGAGGGAGGAAACGAACTTCGTTTATAAAGGTCAATGGATACACACAATATACGAAGAAGGTCAAAACCTCAAAAATGGATGCTGTAAATTCTGAATGTCACTAGTCAGCACTGAGCTGGCTTCCACCTAAAGACATCTTAATATATTTTAACTGATATTTTTGCCCTATAGGTTGAAGACAGAGCTCTCAAACGCAAATGCAAAGTCTTCTATGAATTTCAGGAAGCTGCAGGCAATGATGAGATCGTTCCTCTCTTCCAGGGTTTATAAGCCTGAAAATGAGCCAAGCCTCCCAACAAAGGCTAAATGCCAGGAAAGGAAGGACTTCTTAACCCTGCTTGTCCCAAGCTGTGTCAAACACTACGTTCTATTTTTTAACAAATGTAGAAAACTAGCAGGGAAATCAGAAATGCCAAGTGCTGACAAAATATGTTTCTCTTTAAATATCCTCACAGGTCAAGTTAGGTGCAAAATAACATAAATCCTAAAAATCGTCCTTGATTTCTAAAAGAATAAAAAAACTTAGTGATCATATAACTTCTGACTTAATTCTACATCTTCACTTTCATTTCAGACAAAAAAGTAAAAGTAGGCTAGCATACCACAATACTACAAACATACCATAGAAGGGAACACTTACATGTCTTGGAGTGTTCATGAGATAGCATATAATTGGCGAGAGGTGGCGTGTAAGTTAAACACTGCAATGCTGCATTGGCAAAACAGGTATTGCCCAAATTCTGGAGCCCAGCGCCAACTCTATGAGTTTGCTGCCACTTAAGGCAAATCTTCTCAGATGGGAAAAGAACTTTTTGTGGAGGAGCAATGCCATCACCTAGGGCTAGAAAAATAAAAAGATTTAAAAACAAAGCTTTGCATGTTTCTGAAACTAAATAAATAACAACATTTAATCAAATCTGACCAAGATTCTAAATCTCATTACCAGCTTTCCAGAAATAAAGGGGAGAAAGGGACACTTTAAAAGACAGAACTCAAGCCAGGCACACTACTGCATGCCTGTAATCCAGGTATGTGGAAGACTGAGACAAGAGGATTGCAGGTTCCAGGATATCCTCAGTAACTTGGCGAGACTCTGTTCCAAAATTAAAAATAAAAAAACACCCCGAATGTGAGAAACTGGATGACTTGATTTCCTTAATAAATAAATTACAAGCTGGACATGGTGGTACATGCTGGTAATCCTAGTACTTGAGGTTGAAACAGGAGGATTCCAAGTTCAAGGCCAACTGTAGCAACTTAGAACCTATTTTTAAAAAGTAAATAAATAAAAATAGCTAGGTGTACAACTCTGAGGAAAAGCACCCCTGGATTCAATCCCCAGAAACGCTCCCCCCCCGCCCCCCGCCACACACACACAAGAGCATGTAGAAGTGGGGAAAAAAAGCCGCCAAAATGGGCAGAGTGAGGAGATGTGAGCCAAGTCATGGGGGAGAGAGAAGAGCCCCAGTAACATGACAGGTGACTGGAGCCTTACAGAAAGATGTCTTGTGGAAAAGACTTGCTGGTGAAGAAGCTAAAGGACCTTAAGCCTCCATGTATAACAATCAATTAAGTTGTTTCGTGGCAAAAAACTTCCCTCACCCAAATACCTTTAACAACCTATACCATCCACTCCCACATCATAGTATCAAACTTACTAGGAGAACTTCAAACAATTTAAGGGGCTGAGGACATATATAGCTCAGTGGTAGAGCACTTGCCTCGTATGCATGAGGCCCTGGGTTCCAACTCCAGAACAGGACCAAAAATAAGAAAGAAAAATATAAAAATAATATTCTAGCCAGGCGTGGTGGTGCACACCTGTAATCTCAGCATTTGGGAGGCTTAAATCGGAGGATCTGGGTTCATGGCCAGCCTCAGCTACCTAGTGAGGCACTCCGCAACTTAGTGAAACCCTGTTTCAAAATAAAGAAAAATAGCGGTGGGGGTATAGCTCGGAGGTAGACTGTCCCTGAGTTCAATCGCCAGTACCACACACACACACACACAAAAATATTCTGAGCAGGAACAAATTCCATAACTTTCTCTGCATTTCAAATCTTAATTCAAATCCAAAATACTTGGAAGTACCAACTAAAAGTATCAGTGTCTCATTTATCTAGATGAATTTTAACAAATGTAACATATTATTTAAACAAATGTAACATTTTCATCATCTGTTCTTTTTTTTTTTTTTTTTTTTTTTTTTTTGCAGTACTGGGGATTGAACTCAGGGGCATTCTACCTCCGAGATATACCCTCAGCCCTATTTTTTATCCTTTATTTTGAAACCGAGTCTCACTAAGTTGCGGAGGGCCTCACTAGGTAGCTGAACCCGGATCCTCAGGTCTCAGCCTCCTGAATGCTGGGATTACAAGCGTGCGCCACCACGCCTGGCTCATCTGCTCTCTTTCAAGGAGCTTTATTACTGCAGGTAGTTTTTGTTTGTTTGTTTGTTTGCAGTACTGGAGATTGAACCCAGGGGCATTCTACCTCCAAGCTACACTGCCAGCCCTATTTTTTATTCTTTAGTTTGAAACAGGGTCTCACTAAATTGCGGAATGCCTCACTAAGTAGTTAAGAACCTGGATCCTCTGGTTCTCAGTCTCCCAAGTACTGGGATTACAAGAGTGTGTCACCACACCCGGCTCAGACTACAGATAATTTTTAAACAAAAAATCCCAGCAAGGTAAACAAGTTTTATTTTTGTTTTTGTTTTTATTTTCTTCTTCTGGGTACTGGGGATTGAACCCAGGGGCATTCTACCTCTGAGCCATACTCTCAGTCCCCTTTTTTAAAAAAATTTGCAACAGGGTTTCTGTAAGTTTCTACGCATTGGCCTCCAACTTATGATCCTCGTCTCAGTCTTCCAAGAACTAGAATTACAGGCATGCCCCACCATACCTAGCTAAGGCAAGCATTTTTAAAACATCTTTAGCTGGGTATGGTGGGCCATGTCTATAATACCAGTTAATTGGGAGGCTGAGACAGGAGGATAGCAAATAGCAAGATCCTGCCTCAAATTTAAACTACTAAAAAAATAGACCGGGGTCATAGTTCAGTGGTAGAGTACTAGCTTAACAATGCATGAGGCCCTCGGTTCAATCCCCAGCACCACAAAACAAATACCTTAAAAATTTTAAAAGATAGACATCTACTTAGGGAACTATAACAACTACTGGTTAATTAAAAATGTAATGCTTGAGCCTGTAATCTCAGCATTGGGAGGCTTAAATCGGAGGATCTGGGTTCACGGCCAGCCTCAGCTACTTAGTGAGGCCCTCCGCAACTTAATGAGACCCTGTTTCAAAATAAAGAATAAAAAATAGGACCAGGGGTATAGCTCAGAGGTAGAATGCCCCTGGGTTCAGCACTCAGTACCAAAAAGAAAATGTAATGCTTGCCCATATTGAGTCTAAGATTAAATCTGTCCTACAAAAATTAGGAATAATATATTAAATTGCCAGAGTCAATCTCAAAGACATGTACAAGGAAGGAGAGGGAGAACTGAGAAGGAAATGCTCCAGGTGTTATGTGTATGTTCCTATCACTCTCTACTTCAGTAATGATGTATAATTACAATGCACCAATAAAAGTATACCAAAAAATTTTTTTAAAAAATAGGAATAAAAGAAACTACTCATATCCTAGCAACTAAAAAATAAGCTACCTATTGTCATAAATATGTTAATAAATAATTATTCTTCAGAAAAAAAGAAAACCCATCAAATAGTGCTGGCCACTCAGGTGGCAGTATCACTTATGAAATACGCCCTTCTCGGAAACTACCAATCCCCATGGGCAGCTTTTATACACGAGTTTCTTTTTTTTTTTTTTTTTTTTTTTTTTTTTTTTGCAGTACTGGGGATTGAACTCAGGGGCATTCTACCTCCAAGCTATACCCCCAGCCCTATTTTTTATTCTTTGTTTTGAAACCGAGTCTCACTAAATTGCGGAGTGTCTCACTAGGTAGCTGAGGCTGGCCTCGAACCCGGATCCTCCAGTCTCAGCCTCCCAAATGCTGGGATTACAAGCGTGTGCCACCACGCCCGGCTATACACAAGTTTCTGACAGTGATTTTTTTGTTGTATTAGGGATTGAACCCAGGGGCATTCTACCTCCAAAGTATACCCCCAGCCCTTTTTTATTATTTTATTTATTTATTTTTGAAATAGGGTCTCACTAAGTTGCTGAGGCTGGTCTTGAATCTGCAATCCTCCTATCTCAGACTCCCAAGTGTTATGATTACAGGTATGTGCCACCACACCTGGCTCTGGCCGTGACTTTTTTTTTTTTTTTTTTTAATAGTACCTTGATCCTTTTGTGGTGATGGCTTTGATTTATCAGGTACAGATGAACTTGAATAAACTACAGCACCAGGTACTGGTCCTAAAGAAAGTGTGTGATTTGAAACATCATTTAATGAAGACACAGCACCCCAGCTGGCAGAACCTGCATCCATGTCTCCAGGTGAGACTGCCTCAGAACTGCCAGGCTGATTCTGATAGGTTGATGGGCCTGAAGATTCAGCTTTGTCAACTATGGTCATTGTTCAACTCTGCAAAAGACAAAAAGCATAATTTGTTTCATTAGGTGAGAAAAAGTAATGTACTTATCCTACTATTAGAACTTGGAAAAATTTTCTAGCCATTTAAAATTATTTCAAACAAATCACCCAAATAGAAAACCAACAGAGCCAGGCATGGTGGCCCACACTTGTAATCCCAGTACTTGGGAGGATGAAACAGGAGGATGATCACAGATACAAGGACAGCCCAGCAAGTAGTGAGATTCTCATCAACCTAGTTAGGCCCTGTTTCAAAATAAAATAGGCCAGGGGTATAGCTTAGAGGCAGAATGGCCCTAGGTTTAAGCCCCAGTACCAAAAACCAACAAAAAGAAAACCAACAGTATTTCCTACAACTTTTTTTTTTTGGGGGGGGGGGGGAGTACTGGGGATTGAACCCAGAGGCATTCTAACTCCAAACTACATTACCAGCCCGATTTTTTATTCTTTATTTTGAAACAGGGTCTCACTAAGTTGCAGAGGGTCTCACTAAGTAGCTAAGGCTGGCCACCAACCCATATCCTCCGGTCTCAGCCTTCCAAGTACTGGGATTACAAGCATGCGCCACCATGCCTGGCTTTTCTACAACTTTTGTAGTAATTTCTTTGGAACATTTAGAATCATGTTAATCAAATATATCAATAATTTTAAAATCTTCAATAACATATATTAGAATTTCTCATTCTAGTCTATGCCCCCTAAACATATATTTCAGTTTATAATCAGGCACTTCAATTTCCAATTGTAGATATTTATTAAGTGCCTATTTTGTTCCTTTCTACTGCTTAAAATTAGGAATATTATACACACTAATCCATTTCATTAAAATTTCAATTCATAAATAATTTCTTGGGAAAAGTCTCAACTATGTGAAGAGAAAAATCTAGGTTGAATTTTTAGTTTAAAATCCAGCCAGGCGTGGTGGCGCACACTTATAATCCCAGTACTTGGGAGGCTCAGACAGGAGGATCAGAGGTTCAAGGAACAGCTAAACAGAGCTGGAGGTGTAGCTTGGAGGTAAAATGCCCCTCGGTTCAATCTCTGGCACCACCACCACCACCAACACACACACACACACACACACACACACACACACACACACACAATGACACTGTATGAAATAAATTATATTTTTAAAAGATTATAAAAATTCTCAGTTTTGAAATAAATCCTTTTTTGTTTCTCTCTCTTCTGTGTGTGTGTGTGTGTGTGTGTGTGTGAGAGAGAGAGAGAGAGAGAGACAGAGAGAGAGAGACAGAGAGACAGAGAGAGAGAGACAGAGAGAGAGAGAGAGACAGAGACACAGAGACAGAGATACTGGGGATTGAACCCAGGGGCATTCTACCTCCAAGCTCCACTCCAACCTATTTTATTTTTATTTTGAAACAGTCTCACTAGGTTGATAAGAGTCTCACTACTTGCTGAGGCTATGTTTGAACCTGCAACCCTCCTGTTTCAGCCTCCCAAGTACCAGGATTACAGGCATATGCCACGCTTGGCTACAAACGCATTTTTCTAAAGAGGTTTATTTATATGACATTATGACTTTTTAAATGATACCTGTAAGACTTCACTAACATCAAACTTGAACATAAGTATGTATTACAAAAGTATTTGATTATAATTTTCTCTCTGAATCCCATTTAAAACTCTACTAATTGAGTATTTTCTATGTGCTGGGTATTACATTAAATGCTGAACATATATTAACTTTCTTAATTTTTATAATGAACCTATGAAAGACCAGATACCAGATAGAATCCACAGGATCTGTAAAATGAAGCAATTATAACTCAAACTAGTTAGCAACTGGCACTAGGAGCCAGGTCCAACAAACCCAGCTGGGATTTCTTCTGTATATACCACACCTAGTCAACTGAGCAGTTTTAGAAAGTTCCCAAAATTGCCCAGGCAGCCAAATCTGGATATGTCACTCCCCTGTAAAAACGTTCCAACAGTGCCCCAACTGCCAGGTCATAGCACCTGATCCTAACATCTAGACTTGGCGCTCTCTGACCTAGTAACCTCCTCAAACACTCCCCACGCCTGGTTCCCACCATACTAAGTTCATTTTGGGTCCTTGCTCTCTCTGTCCTCTGCACATGCTGTTCTTTCTTACCTACTCTTTTCCATCCTTCCACCTCCACCAGTTAACACTTCTTCTCAGTTTAGAATTCACTTCCTCTGGGACTCTTTCCTTGACAACTCCTTTTCTCCAGGACTGGGTGAGAAACCCCTCCACAAAGCTCTCCCCAAACCCGCACTGACTTCTATGGTGCACTGCACCATTCACTCTGAAGCCAATTTACTTGTGGTTCTCTATTATGTTCTTATTTGTATCATGACCTGGTGTAGAGAAAGATTCTCAAATACGTGCTCAGAAAATGAACAAATTCTGCATTCAGGAAGTAACTAGCATTTGCTTTTAGGACTCAGCTTGTGCTGCATGATTTATCCACAGCACCTTGTTTAATTCTTTAAAAATTCTGAAGTGGGAACTGCCTTTAAATTTTCTTTTTAAAAATATTCAAGCCAGACGTGATGGCACACACCTGCGATCCCAGTACTTGGAAGGCTGAGACAGGAGGCTCACAGGTTCGAGGACAGCGCCGCAAGTAGTAAGACTCTCTTCAACCTAGCAAGACCCTGTTTCCAAAAAAAAAAAAGGGCTGTGGGAGTGGGTAGCTGGGAGGTAGAATGCCCCCAGGTTCTATCTCCAGTACCACAAAAATAAATAAATAGGCTCATTTTGTTGTCTGCAATTTTTGATTAAGGTAGGAGTATCATCCAAAAAAAGTACAATCTTACAAGTCTGGGAATGCTTATGCAGAAATAGAAAAGATGTTACTTAGATATGAGTGAACTAAGAGAAAATCATTTGAAATTTTAATCAATTGAAGGTACATGACCATTCAGGAAGAAAGCTTGAGGCTATCATCTAAAGTTAACATTTTCCTCCTCTAAAAGGAATAAAAAAAAAAAGAGCCAGGTATGGTGTGGCGCACACCTATAATCTCCAGTTAGTACCTAGGAGGAGGCTGAGATAGGTTCAAGGACAGCTTCAGAAATTTAGCAAGACCCTCAGCAATTTAGTGAGATGTGTTTCAAATAAAAAATAAAATAGGGCTCAGAGGTAAAATGCCTCTGGGTTCAATTCCCAATACCCCTCCCCCAAATTTTGTTAAATAAAAAAATTACAAAAAAGTGTAGAGAAAGACCTAGGTCAGAGGCACACACCTGTAATCCTACTACTTGGGAGACTGAGACAGGAGGATTGCAGGTTTGAGATTGTCTCAGCAATTTAGTGAGACTGTTTAAAAAAAAAAAAAAAAAAAGTGCTGGGGGATGTAGCTCAGAGGTAGAATGCCCCTGAGTTCAATTCCCAGTACTAAAAAGGAAAAAAAAAAAAAAAGTGTGGGGCCAGAAGAAAATAAAAGAGGAAGAGAATGAAGCAATCCAAAATCAAGTAATATGAAAAGGCTAATCCAGCTTTATTCACAATTATATTAAATAGCAGTGAAAACTTTGATTTCCTGGGACAAACATCTCTTCCAAACCAAACCATGATTTACAAATGACCAAATAAAGCCATTCTACTTGCTCCAGTAAAAGGAAAAAAGAAAACACTCTTAAATAGACAAAAACTTTTAAAAAGCACAATTCAAGTCATCAATAACCATATAAGCATTAAATTTTGGAAAAACAAGCCAAACCTATCTATTCTTCATTTACACATTCAGCCAATAAAATCTTACCCTAAAACCATCAGGAATCAAACTAAACTCCATCTGCTACAGAGAAAACCTTTCTTGAATCCAAGCAATGTTGAGTGAAGACTTAGGATTGGTAAGTACATAGTCTTTATTCTCAGTAAAACCTCTAAATATTACTATTATAAATATTGGGACTTGGCTGAGACCGGAGGATCCGGGTTCTCGGCTAGCCTCAGCTACCTAGTGAGGCACTCCGCAACTCAGTGGGACTCAGTTTCAAAATAAAGAATAAAAAATAGGCCTGGGGGTATAGCTCGGAGGTAGAATGCCCCTGAGTTCAATCCCCAGTACCGCAAAAAAATAAAAATAAATAAATAAATAAATAAATAAATATTGGGACTTAAACTGGGCATGGTGGTGCACGCTTGTAATCACAGTACTTGGGAGGCTGAGACAGGGAGATCATAAGGTGAGGCTGCCTCAGCTACTTAGTGAGGCCCTCTGTAACTTAGTGAGACCATTTCAAAATAAAAAATAAAATAGGGCTGGGTATGTAGCTTGGAGGTAGAATGTCCCTAGGTTCAATCCCCAGTATCATTAATAAATAAATAAATAAATAAATAAATAAATAAATAAATAAATACCATGACTTTTAAGTAACTACTTCAATGAAGTTTAACATTTCTCTTAATACCCAATGATATACAAAGTTACAACAGCATGTTTAAAAAAAAATCATGATTCAAAGTTGGATGCTTGTGAAAGAATGAGACTAATCAACTTCTCAAGTGTTTTCTGTGCTTTAAGTAAAATCTTTTCTCAAAAGCCTTGTCATCCCCAAGTCTGTTACATGGTATGTCTCCCTTGTGGCGACCAAATGCTAGAATGCATTTCTCTTTTTTCGTTTTTAAAAGAATATTACTCTAACACTGTGGCACTCCACATACACACATGCACTGAAGTAATAACCTTAACACGTTTAAAAAGAAACTGTTACACACTACTTCATAATGTAATCCATACTCTCCTAGCATGTTCCTTTTAAGTGAGAAACAGACACAGGCTTCAAAAAGACACAATATTGATTTTAATTATATTTAAGCAAACAAAATTATTAGCCTAAAACCTTTGCAAACCAAATACTTACTGCTGCCTTGACTCAATGATATAGAAAAGAAAGTGAAACTGACCCTAAGTAAAAGCAAACAAGTGAAAATGATTATTCAAAGACCCCATGCACTTTGAATGAGTAATATAGTTGAGAATTGTTTAAGATGTACAAGTCTTTGGGGGAAAAAATGTTAGACTCCATAAGCATGTATGAGAACCTATCATACGGTTGTTACTTTGAAAAAGGCGTGAACCAAATTGCTTTCAAACCACTTTTACTGTTACTTGAATGTATCTATTTGAAATAACCAACATGTTTTCCCATAAACTAGTAAGACTTAAGGCCTTCGCGAATATAAAAGACCTACTCAACAAAAGTAATCTCAACTGCATTCATTAGAGAGATTAAAGTCCTAGGATTGTTAAAACTTCTGTCCCGTCAAAATTTCCTTTGAAACATCTGAAACTGACCACCCCACCCCACCCCGCCCCGCCTTTTCCAGGTAAGTTGGCTCTTCCTGCCCTAAAGATAAAGGCCATGAAGGAGACACACATGCTTTGGGGGACGCGCCACCCGGCTCCTCCTCTACCCTGCCGCCTGCTCGCCGGCCTCCCCTCCGCGGCGCGCTCCGCTCGGACGGCCGGCGTGGGCAACTCGGACACTCAGCGGAGGCCAGGTGGACCGCCCCGCGCCGGCGACCAGGGAGGGGGCGCCTAGGGTGGGAAAGTTTGTCTCTGTTAGGGATGGAGTGGGGGCGGGGAGCGAGCCCGGAGCTCCGAGGGGCGCCGGGCCCGGGAGGTGGCAGCCACGCGGGGGGCGGCGGGTGGGCCGTGGACGCCGGCTCTGCAGTCGCGGCCAGCACACGCCCACCCCGGCAGCCCCGAGCCGGCCGGGCCGCCCCGGAGCCGCCCGCTAGCCCGCCCGACCCACCGGCCGAGGGGGCGGGCTGGGGCCGGTGGGGGTGGGCGCGCAGTGGCCATGGCAACCAGGGGGGTCTGGCCTCCCCGCGCAGCCCGGCTCGCCCAGCGTCCGTCCGCCACGGCCGCCGCCCCCTCCTCGGCGGCCAGGCCAGGCCGGGCCGTGGCGGCGCTGCCCCCAGCGCGCCGGGGTCCTGGGCGGCCCGCGACTGCGGAGGGGGCGGCGGGCGAGGGGCCGCGCCAGCCCCCGGCGGGCCGCGCCGGCTTAGGGACGGCCCGGCCAGATGGGGCCGAGGCGAGCTGGGCGCTCGGCCGGCCCTACGCCGGCCCGCTGCGGGCAGGAAGGAGGCGGGAGCTTACCTGACCCGGCTCGGCACTCGCTCCATCCCCCTCGGCCGTCGCCGCCGCCGCCGCCGCCGCCGCACACAGCCCAGCCGCCCGGCGGGGGACAATGACGTGCCTCCATCCGGGCACCGCCGCCGCCGCCTCCGGGTCAGCGCCGCGCCCGCAGCGCCCCGCCGGGCCGCCAGGGGGCGCGCCAGGGCCGCGCCCGAACGCGCCGCCGCCCAGGGGCCGTCGCACTAGAGGCGCGGCGCGCAGCTAACGGGCCGGGCGAGCGCGGGAGGGGCTGTTGCCAAAGGGCGGCGGGCGCCAGCCGGCCCCGCGCGTCAGCAGAGCGCCGGCCGACTGGCGGAGGGAGCGCGCTGATTGGCGGACCCGGCCGCGGCGCACGGCCGGGCTGGACTCCTTCCGACCCGCGCTCTCGGGGCAGAGCCGTCGGGTAGTTCTCGCTGGGGTCTGGACAGCGGGGCCCGGGGCCGCGGAACCTGACCAGGCTCCCAACAAAGCTCTTCCTCGTGGGCCTCGCCCTCTGCGAGTGCGGACCTTCGGTCCGCCATCCTCGGGCTTTGGGCCCGTGGAAATCCCACTGCGGCGGGGCGCGGCTCTCCGTTAGGCTTCACACACTGCAACATTTTTTTTTTCTTTTTGCAGCGTTGGCGACGGAACTCGGGGCTTCGCGCTTACTAAGCGAGCGATCTACCACTGCACTTCATCCCCAGGCCCAGAAGAATCTTAAACCTGGCTTTGGAAAGGAACAGACCCCCTGCCCACCTCATCAAAATTTCACCGCCAATTCTAGCCTTCTAACAGTCCTTCGGGGCCACTGGACGGGCTCTTGTGCCTCAGTGCTAGGCCACTTGACTTCTGACTGCGAGGTTCATTGTTTCCTCTCCTACCTGTTGCATCTCCTGCCTGCTTTGATTAAGGACATGCTACTGTCGTTCACTCCCCGGGGTCTTCCTGCCTCTCTTCCTCCTTACTTGATCCAACCAAGTCAGCTACACCTGATCCACCCAAGCGTAATGGTACCCATTCCCAACAGTCTTAGCTCTGGTACTCCACTCCCATTCTACTTTCATAATGTAGCCAAGGTGCTCTTTCAAAACCACAGGTCAGAGAAGTGACTCCCCTTCAAAGCCTTTCTCGGTCTGTAGAAAGTCTTAAGTCTCTGGTCATGGTAGTGCACACTTGTAATACCAGTACTTGGGAGGTTGAGACAGGAGGATTACAGGTTTGCAGTCAGCCTCAACTGTTTAGTGAGGCTCTCCACAACTTAGTGAGATCTTGTTTCAAAATAAAGAATAGAAAATAGGACTGGGGGTGTAGCTCAGAGGTAGAATGCCCCTGGGTTCAATACCCAGTAGCCCCCTCCCCACCAAAAAAAGTCAACTCAGCCAAGCAAGGTGGTACACACGTGTAATCCCAGTATTTGGGAGACTAAAGCAGGAAGATTGCAGATTCCCAGCCAGCCTCAGCAATTTAGCAAGGTCTTCAGCAACTTAGTCCCTGTTTCAAAAATAAATATAAAATAGGGCTGGGGGTGTAACTCAAAGGAAAAATGCCCGAATTCAGTCCCCAGTACCACACACACATACACACACACACACACACACACACAAATTGTACTGGGGTGTAGCTCAGAAGTTTAATCAACAATATCACAAACAAAACAAAGTTTTAACTCCTTTGCCTGACATTGAAAGCTCAATTTTCCTTTCCTCTTTTATGTGTTCCAGTCTTAACAGACTCTCCTACAAACCTCAGCACCCTGCCCATTCCCATTCCTCTCTCTAATATAAAGCCTACCCATGCCTCTTCCACACACCCTTCTGTGAGTCTCCTAATCTTATCAGTCCCTGATAGATTGCCTTTACAATATCAATTGTGTATTTGGAGCAGAAAGTTGGAGTGCTTTGGGAGCCGGGCGTGGTGGCGCACGCTTGTAATCCCAGCATTCGGGAGGCTGAGACCGGAGGATCCGGGTTCGCGGCCAGCCTCAGCTACCTAGTGAGGCACTCCGCAACTTAGTGAGACTCGGTTTCAAAATAAAGAATAAAAAAAATAGGGCTGGGGGTATAGCTCGAAGGTAGAATGCCCCTGAGTTCAATACCCAGTACCGCAAAAAAAAAAGAAAGTTGGAGTGCTTTGAAGAAACAGAGAAAGGGGAATTCCAATTCTCCAGAATTCTGTGCTTCCAGAATCAATGCAACTTTCTTCCTGATAAAACATGGTTATGGAATTTCACCTTCACAGCCCTTTCAACAAGATTAAAGAGATTTATGACGTTGGGCATGGTGGCACATACTTGTAATACCAGTACTTGGGAGGCTGAGACAGGAATGTTACTGGTTGGAGGCCAGCCTCGGCAACTTAATGAGACTCTCAGCAGCCTAGTGAGACTCTGTCTCAGAATAAAAAAGGGCTGGGGGATGTACCTCAGAAGTAGCATGCCCCTTAGTTCAATCCCCAGTAACACACACACTAACACACACACACACACACACTTGTGAGAACAGAACACCTACAGGGATGGACTTAGTAATTTGCTTGCCTTTTCCAAATGACTCAGTTGATTAAATCATATGTTAAGGAACTGGAGAGCCAAATATTTGATATTTACCTGAGCTTTGTGGTATTTCAAAATGTTTCCCTTGTCACATTAGAAGTTTGGCTTCTAAAGCCGGGCGTGGTGGCGCACGCTTGTAATCCCAGCATTTGGGAGGCTGAGACCGGAGGATCCGGGTTCGCGGCCAACCTCAGCTACCTAGTGAGGCACTCCGCAACTTAGTGAGACTCGGTTTCAAAATAAAGAATAAAAAATAGGTCTGGGGGTATAGCTCGGAGGTAGAATGCCCCTGAGTTCAATCCCCAGTAC
>PVLC010025585.1:0-23537 GCA_004027655.1 Graphiurus murinus | reverse complement strand
CTCTTCAGTGACTCAGTGAAAGGATATAAAACTCCAAGGTTTCTTTCTCTTTTCTTCTGAATGAATTGCTCCTCCCCCCTCTTTATTTTTCCCTCATTTTGTTTACTCTGTACATTCCTGTTTGAAGACACATTGAGGAGACAGGGCTCCCAGCCCAGCCCCACCTCCTTAGAGATTTGAGAAAATGCTGACTGCTTGGCTGTCTAATCTCTGAGATTTATTCTCCATTTATTCCCTCACCTGACTATTTTGGTTTCATTCCATCTAAGTTCTCTATGAGACCATTTCCTTGTATAAGCAACAAGATTCAGGAGAGTAAGGCAAACATTCAAATAATGTACCGAAGTAGGATGTATCACAGCCACTGTCATTAATCAAGAGCATATATTTCTGCTGACAGCAATATGTTATGACCGTATTTTGTAGATAAGAAAATGAGGTACAAAGAGGCTCAGCAGCCTGCCCAAGCTAGCGAGACTGAGAATCCAGGGTTTAAAACCTGGTTATCTGACTCCAGAGTCCCTACTTTTAACCTCTGTTTTCTTCTCTTCCCCATGCAACAGAAGGTCATTGATACCTGATGCTGAGTATCTGTGAGGACCTGGATGAGGCTGGCTGATGTGACTTAAATATCATGATCAGCTGAAACACAGAGAGCTAAAATAATGAAGGTTTGTTAGACTGGGCAATGACAGTTGCCTGGAATGAGAACATTAACCAAGAGAAGACACTAGGGTTGCAATATACTATAAGGCAGGGAGAGTGGAAGCCAAATATGGGAATGATGGAGAGGTAGTACACTAGGGTGATTAAGAATTTTGGGAGGCTGGGCGTGGTGGTGCCCGCTTCTAATCCCAGCATTCCGGAGGCTGAGACCAGAGGATCCCGGTTCGAGGCCAGCCTCAGCTACGTAGTGAGGCACTCTGCAACTTAGTGAGTTTCAAATTAAAGAATAAAAAATAGGGCTGGGGGTATAGCTTGGAGGTAGAGTGATTCTGAGTTCAGTCCCCAGTACCGCAAAAAAAAAAAAAAAAAAAAATTTGGAGACATGGGTTGGAAGCCAGGCTCTGCCAATATTACCTGATTTCAGCATGTTACTGCTCTGAATATTTGTTTCGTCTTAAAATGACTATAGGATAGGTTGAGTATCTGTTCCCCAAATGCTTGATATCAGAAGTGTTTTGGATTTCAGAATATTTGGATTCTGGACTATTTACATATATATATATAATGAGATGTCTTAGGGATGGGATCTAAGTCTAAATATGAAATTCATTTGTTTCATATACACCTTATTACACAGCCTGAAGGTAACGTCATACAATATTTTTAGTGCACCTGTGTTTTGACTGCAACTTGTCATGTGAAGTCAGGTGTAGAATTTTCCACTCATGGAGTCATAGTTCTCAAAAAACTTCGGATTTTGGAGCATTTCAGATATCGGATTTTCAGCTTTGCAATGCTCAACCTGGGGTAATATTTCCATCATAGAGCTATTATAAAGAAAAAATGAGTACCTGGCCCATAGTATGTGATAATTGTTGGTTACAATATTATGTTGTTGTTCTTTGTTAAGAGTGGAGTAAGAAGATGTGAGTTTAGGAAAGTTCAACCAGAAATGAGAAACTCAGTGTTTCAAAACCTCAGACCTTTTAATTTCCCAACAATATAGTGTCCACAATGTAACTTTATAAGTGATGGGTATAGGTCAATGGAGAGCAACGTTTTGTTAGTTAAGCCATACCATGGTCATTACAGAGCGTGTAAGCCAAAAATGGCAGCTAGAGGAGCTTGGCGCCTCCCAGGAACCTGTGCGCCTCAGTGTGCTGCCTGCCCAGGCCTTGGCAGGGAGCGTCCTGTGGGCAGCACCATCTCTGCAGCACAGGTCTTAGCTTAGTTACAATCCCTGTGTTTGGGAGCTCTTTGAGGGGCAATCTCCAGACTCTGCACAAGGTTCCCCATACCCCAACGTTTGTTTGAATGATTCTGGAGATTCAGATTAACGTCACTATCTGTACTAGTGTCTTATTGCTGCTCTAACAAATTGCCACCGACTTAGTGGTTTGAAACAACACAGGTTTGTATCTCACTGTCCTGCAAGTTAGAAGCCTGACCTGGGGCTCACGTGGCCAAACTCAGCAACGCTGCTGCCTCCTTTCCACTCGCTTTAGGGAAGAATGTGTTAAATTGTGTTTTCCAGTTTCCAGGGCCCTCCCGTCCTCAATTCCTTGGCTCTTTGGGCTCCCTCTTCCTCATCCAAAGGCAGCAATAGTGCATCTTTCTGTGCCTGTATTCTTTGGTCAGGGCTTTCCTTGCTCACAGCTGGGAAATGTTCTCTGATTTTTTAAGGAGCCCTGTGATTAGATTTGGCACACTTGGATAATCCAGGTTAATCGCCCCGTTTCAAATTCTGCATTTAACCACATCTGCAGAATTGTTTTGGTCACAGAAAGAAACCTGTTCACAGGGTGCAGAGATTAGGAGAGAACATCTTTAGGGGCCATTGTTTCATTTACCACATTATTTTTCTCTTCACACTTGCTTCCTTTCCCAAATCTATCTCTCTCTCTCTCTCTCTCTCTCTCTCTCTCTCTCTCTCTCTCTCTCTCTCTCTCTTTTTTTTTGCTTGTTGACTTGTTTTACAGCAAGAGGGTATTTTGCTGGTTTCTGAGACCAGTTGGGTAATGAAAGAGGTAGTATTTTATAGAGTCTATTGTGGGTATGAATTATATTGATGTCAAATGAATGAATGAATGGAACATTCTGTTTCACCTCAAATAAATGGTAGGACACAAACGAAAAGAGTTCAATCCATTCCACTAAGTGTATGTATGTGTGTGTGTGTGTATTTATTCTAAAGCAATGTCTTTCAACCTTCATACCTGAGAACTCTACATATAAATTAAATCAAGATCTCTGGAGATAGGGTCATTGATGTTTTTAAAAGGCTTCTAGGTAATTCCAATATGTAGCCAGGGTTATAATGTTTTATTAAGGTTAAGCTATGTGACTTATATTTTTTAACTTGGGTAATAACAAGTGAAAAGCTTGTCACATTAGACATTTCCCGAGTAGGCACTCCCTGTGTTGAATAGCTTTGATTAGTAAAGTCTTAATAGACTGATGGAAAGCAGATAGTTTCATTTATCAATTATAACCCACCATGACCAATAACCAAAGACTTAAAAGCAACAAGAATTGTTTTGCATTTTTAGAAGAAAAGTTACAATTTTTGCCATGCTTTCTCTGTCAAAGCCTACACTATTATAAAAACCTGAAAAGCATTAACATTATAGGCAGTAGGAGCAAAATAACTGAAAAAAAAAAAAAAAACAGGCAGACATTAAAATTGTACAAAAATAGAAAAATAATTCAAAAATATAAAACTTAGGCTAGCCATGTATGTAGAATCCATAAGTTCAATTAAGAAATTATGGCATACTTTTCCTGGCACTCAATTTCTATGATCCTATGCCTTTCCAGTCATTACTTTAAATTGGATGAAACAGCCCTGCTTCAACACACTTTGGTAAGTATAATGGGGCATCATAAAAATAATCCCCAAAGAAGACTCAAGCCAGATCTGAAAGAATATCATTTCAGACAAACTCTAGGAGCTATTTGACCCAGCACCAGGGAAAACGGAAAGAGAACTTCAGTCATTTGCTTATTTAACTATTTTTAAAGACATAATTAGTTCTATTAAATTATTTCAGCAGAGGAAGGATAGAAATATGAGAACTAGTGAAAAATAAGAGGGGGAAATAAAGGCAATGGTAACTCAACTTGAAAATTTCAAGAGCTAAACAATGTTGAAAACAGGACCATGTTGGCTTAATGGCTTGTTTCCTTTTGTTTATTTCTTGGCCCTGGGTAGGAGTTTCATGAGCCTGTGTACCCGAGGTGGTGTTGGGTTCAAGAGACCTGACTTTCACTAGATTTGAAGCTGCTCAGGGTCAGTTAAGGGCAGATCTAGGCAGATGGGCACTATTGTTGGTCTTTGTGTTTCTTCTCTGTTCATGTATATTCACCTCATAACCCAGTCTCTCACTCTGCCTGTTGTAAAATGGATTAAACCCCTCGGTAGAGTGCAGAAATCTGCCTAGAGAAGGAGGGATCCAACTGTAGACAGAATGTTGAGATTTCTTTTATTTTCTTAAGCAAACATAAAGAAACAAAATCCATTTTCTGGCTATTTTATTTTATTTTATTTTGGTTCTGGGGATTGAACCCTGGGACATTCTACTGTTGAGCTACACCCCCAACTTTTAAAATTTTGAAACAGGATCTCCCTAAGTTGCTGAGGGTCTTGCTAAGTTGTTGAGAATCTTACTAACTTGCTAAGGCTGGCCTTGGTACTGAGATCCTCCCATTTCAGCCTCCCAAGTACTGGGATTACAGCTGTGTGCCACCATGCCTGGTTCTGGCCATTTTACAGAATACACTTCACAAACTTCCAAGTTCCTAAGGAAAGACCAATAGAATAAAAACAACTGATTATTTTATCCTCTCCATTTTCACAGATAAGTTGATTCTTTTCCTTTTCTCAACTCTCTGCCTTTTCCCTCCTCTCTTGAAGGAAATGAAAATAACATAATGCTGAATCTTTGGGACCACCTTTAAGACATAATTCATTTTCTATTTTAGACTTTTTTCCAAACTGTGAAGCAGATAATATATCAACTGGCTTTGACCAAGATATCTTTCCCAACTGCCATAGCCGGTCACTTAGGTTTTATTATCTAATTATTAATTTATTAATTACTCATCACTGAGACAAATCAGTTATTTGAAGTGTGTGTGTGTGTGTGTGTGTGTGTGTGTGTGTGTGTGTGTTTTATTTTACTTTTTTTGTGGTACTGGAAATTGAACCCAAGGACATTTTACCTCCAATCTGCACCCCCAGCCCTTTTTTAAAAGCTTTTGTTTTGAAACATGGTCTAAGTTGATGAGGCTCTCACTAAGTTTCTGAGACTGACCTCAAACCTGTGATCCTCCTGTCTCAGCTTACCAAGGACTGGGATTGCAAGTGAGCACCACTATGCCTAGCTGAATTGTGTCTTCTTTGTAGAGAACTCATTACCCATAGGGTTTTTGATGCTCTGTATTGTTCATTCATCATTACATGTAGGTGAAATAAATGCTCTTCTCTTTTCTAATGCAATGCAAAAACTCTCATCTTCTTCCAGTAAATGGAGTGTTCTTGCAGACTCATTTTGTTGGTGCAATTCTCGTTGAGTGTAACCATTTTCTGGTTTATGGTAATCGTAGGTGAAGGGTTGTCAAGTGGCCACATCTGGGGGATTGATGAAGTGTTCCTTTCCCTCCTTATAATTTATCCTGAAATACACACGTTTTATGGGGATTTTTCTCCATGCAAAGGACTGCATTAGTCCCAAAATTAGTGAACATTTCTGATGAAAATGATGAAATGTATTGTCTGGAAATGAAAGTATCAATCCCTCATACCCAATTTGTCTGTTGTGCTTTGGTACAGCCTCAATCAAAATGGAGTTAATCAAGAGTGACCTCATAGGGTCACTAGCTCTAAAATTAATTCTGGTTTTAATGATATATGTCTCTAATTTATACCTAAAAAGTGTGGACCACCTGTGTTGTTGACTGGTTGTGATCATCTCGAGACCTAAGGGATTTGTATCAAGAGAAAACCCAGACATGCAGGATACATGTTTCTTTAAAGTGATGCTGTAAAAATTATTTTCTCAATTAAATCTAAGTGATTGACTTTTTATTTTTAAAGCCATAAAACTTGTGGCTTTGAGATGATTGAATATATGTTTGTGATTTGTTTTCACTAGCCCCTTTCCTTATTACCCTTCTCCAATGACACCACTCATGTAGCATAACCGCAAGTCTGAAGGCATATTTCGTAGACAGGGCCACATTTGGCACTGGGCTATAACTTGCAGTAATACAATTTTATAGAAAATAGCAGTATTAATTAGATATATTTTGGCGAACTGGAAATAAATGTTTATGATTATTGTCCAAAGCCAAACAGGAAAATGTAAAAGCAATAATAAATATGTTCTCTCATTCCAATATACCAGCTTAGGCAAATTTTTGGCTGGAAAAGCATAAGTGAGTAATTAGATAATTGCCGCCTTGATTGAGCTTAATAGGAAACATTTCAATTAGGCTAAAACTACACAGAAAGGAAGTGGGTTTTTTACAAAGGGAAACATTCCTTGTCATGCAACTGTCAGCTCCTGCCCACACTAAGAGATGGGATTAAGTGGATCTGTGCAAAGGAAACAAAAAAGAAATGATTGCAGTAATTAGACCTATACTTAAACATTGTGTCTTCTGATAGAATTTCTTGATGATTCTAGCTTGATAACGCAGCCCCTATAAATGTCTTGCCTGTAACAAATTACTGCCTTAAATCTATGGCAATACAAGTTCCTGGAAAAAAAAAAGTTATGATTTTCTCATACTACAAAAACTAACATTCTAGAATTGCAGTCCCCTCCTCCAAGCCACCTGCACACTCCCAAATAATCAGAAAAGCCATTTGGGGCCAGTTTGCATGGTTAATAGTTTCTCCTTAGCATACCTAGAGTGTATGTATCCAGTTGCTGACTCAGGACTTGAGCCAGATGTAAAAAGGTTCCTTTCTCTGAATTAGAGTCCAAGGAGCAGTGCAATTCTTAGTATCCGGGGATTGAAGTAGTGGTGTCACCCCTATAACCTATCCACATGGGGGTGTTATCTATTTGAATGGTACATAATCTACTCACAGTTATATTTGTGGGGATGATCTAATTACCAATGCCGTTTCTTAGCCCCCAGTGGGTTGGAAAGTGAAGCCCCAAGGCTTCACACGTAAAGACAAGAAATCATTAATGTAGTTTTGATCATTTTGCTAAATGAGAAATGGAGAAGTCACTGATAGAACACGAAACTACTATGCCACCCCTTTAGACATGTGATGTCACCCAACCTCATAAAGGATCTTGTGGTAACAAATGTGAGCCTTGTTTAAGATACACTGAGTACAGGCCCTGATGTTACTGATGTCGTCCAAGAGGCAGTTAACCCCTTCTGTCTTCTCTGGGCAGGTATCCTTCTTTTGCGGTAGGTCAGCTCTGCAAGGAAGCAATGCAAAGAGCTGGTAAGAAGGTGGTGTGTAGGAGAGAACATTGACCTCCCTGTGTTGTATAGGGGTTAAGAACATGGACTTTGGAATCAGGTAGGCCTGGGTTTAAATGTGAGCTCTGCTACTAGCTATGTGAACTTAGTCAACTTAGTTAACTTTTTCAAGACTTAGCTTGCTTGTCTATAAAATAGGAATGATAGTATCATCTCAGCTGGGCATGATAGCACATGCCTAGAATCCCAGTACTTGGGAGGCTGAGACCAGCATATTGTAGATTCGAGGCCAGCCTCAGCAACTTAGGGGGACCCTGTTTCAAAATAAAAAATAAAATAGGGCTGGGGTTATAGCTCAGAGGTAGAACACTCTTGGGTTCAAGTCCCAGTTCCAAAATAAAATAAAAATAAGATCACCTCCTTCCCCCAGGTTGTTGAGAGGAATTTATAAAGTAATGCTGGTAAAGCTTTCATGCAATTATGCACTCAAAATGTATTGGCTCCTACACTGCACTACAGTTCTATTAAGAGGGCGGTCATTCTCACCTGGGAGCTCAAGGCTGAAGAAATGCTTTTTGAAGTCAGTGCTTCCAAAGATTTGTGTGCACATGCCCTTCTCCAGCCAGTGGTAAGTCCATACATTTTGAATGCTGTATGCCAGGGCTGCTTCTTGTGTGCTTCAGCTTGGCAGAATGTAAAGCCAAACTCTGGAACGTGGAGCTTGAGGAGCCAAAACCAAACGACCTGGTCCCTGTTAACAGTCCTCCGGGTCTGTTGAGTGTTATTCGGCAGCCTGACAGATGGACAATCTCCACCGTGGTCAGCAACTTTGTACAGAAAACAGCACTCGCGGGCTCATACCAGGTGAAGCCATCAGGTGTGTGATGTTCTCTCAGTGGTAATGACTGCAAAGACTCCATTTGACTATTTACATTATTAGGACTTTAACATAAAACAGGTTTCAGACACATTCAGCTTTTTACAAGAGTCCATTTGAAGGGAAAACTGTAAGCTGTTTAATAGAATGATTTGTACTGATTTGTTTTCCAGCACATGGGAGTAAGAATGCCAAGTCTGCTGACCATAAAATTAGAGAGCTTGGGACATGGCTGATTTTAGGTCCTCAAAATTAGATCAATAATTTATAGTTTGTATAGTAGCCATGGTAGTGAAAGTCTCTTTTTGGGATAATTTATAAGCATTATACTTTTTTTCTCTCTCTTTGAAACCAGCCATGGTATGTTAAACTAAAAAGAAGTTCAGACTCTCATTTAGTGTGTAAAGCCTTAATTAGTTATTCTTTCTTTGGGGAAGCAGCGGTCTAATCAATAAATATTTGGAAGAAGGCCTACAGAGTAGTTCCATGGAGAGTGCTGGGGAGTAGTGCTGTTGTGGGCTGGGGAGGCTTATGCAGCTTGACAGGGCATAGCTTTTAGTGAATGGCTGATAAAATTTTCACATCCACTGTCCCCATTTGTGTTTCTACTGTTTAGGGCTAATTTTTCTTTCCAGGCTGGAATCTCAGGTGGCAGATCCTACTTTTATGGAAAGGCTTAGATGTTGTGTGTGCCCCAAAGGACAGAAAATGCTTGTCTTTTTCTACTATACTCTTCTCATGTGGTTCTGCATTCAGCACAGCATCCTTTCTCTAAAAACCCTTTTTATTGAGAGTTCTAATTTATGACAGCAACTTGACTTGCTGCCAAAGAAACTGGAAATTAAAGAAGTTTAAGATAAATATCAATGGTGACTTTCTCTCTCTCTCTCTCTCTCACTCTCTCTCTCTCTCTCCTTCTCTCCTTCTCTTTTTAAGGAAAGTCATATGCTCATATCCTAACTTGTCCCAATGGAGGGTCAATTACAAACAGTTGGCCGTAAATCTAATCCAAGAAAAATACTGAGGGAAGGAACTGTAGCACTAGATACCAAGGGTCTCTAGAATCACTATAAATGTTCAATATGTGTCCCCCATGAACCCAGGGCCTTTAAATGATATTTTAGGACCCATTGCTTCCCAACATGGTCCCAAATGAATAAAAATTAGCCAAGCATTTTTCTATGGTTAGGCAATTTTTTTTTTCTGAAACATTTTAAAATTGAGACACTGTCTTAGTTAAGACTTCATAAATAGCATGATTATCATTAGCAAGGAGTCCGTAGTTAAAATTAAATGGCAAAAGAATGGTTGAGTCTTTTTCCTATCCAAATTCTAAGTAATTTTTGACATCCACCATCCCTCACCCCCAATATTTAAAAATTAGATGTATTGAGGTGGCAGAATCTTTGCAAAATTAATACTACTACTAATAAATAGCTTTAGAAATTAAAAAGAGTTTGGGGGATTGCGGCCTATGAAGGACCTTTTTCACATCATTTATATCATGACTATTGCACATTTGAGGAGTTTTGAAAACCAGAGCAGCTAAGAGGACTTACTGTACTATAGGAGAAGACACCAAGACTGCACTGTGCAGAGTCCCTTACTTCCTGGGGGAGAGCAAATAGCAAAGCAAGGCCGACATCTATTGGCCATTCATCCAGCTAAGAACTGAGATCCTATTTCTTCATCCTGTATAGACATATAACATGAAATGTGATAATTTTAAAAAGAAAGCAGTAAAGATTCCTTGCAAAATGGCAATAATTGATTTCAAAAACCAATTTTTGTTTTCTATGAGACATTATCTCCTATCTAATAAGCTTTTGGAAGACATCTTGACAGTATACTACAATTCTAGGTTTTCATCCTGTTGTTACCAAACTATGTGATGTTGAGCAAGCAATTAAACTTCTTTAGGCCTTAGTTGCAAATCTATAAAACAAGAGTGTTTAATTAAAGGTTTAGATGACCGACTCCAGTTCTTATGTTCCAGAATCCATGAACTAAGTTATCCATTAAACCTCAACTTTGGCAGCAAATCCACTTGGAATCAGCTAGGGAGCTTTAAAAGAATCCAGATACTTGAGCTCCGTCCTACAGAGATTCTAATTTTGCAGGTCTGGGTGGAGCTTTTAAAAACTTCTAAAAAGTAGACATATAAGAAGTGGTCAGATACATTGTAACAAACAATTAACTCCTTGCCTGGCACCACTGTATTCCTAGATAGAACAGCCTGATCTAATCAGTTGGACCACAGTGAAATAGATCATATGAAACCTTCCTATTTTGGTTTGTATGTTCTGGATTCCCCCTAACCTAGGCTGGTCCTTAGAAGGCCCCATGTTTTCATGCTGCCAACTGCAAACATGCAAGAATGTATTATATCAACTCAGCAGTCATGTGAATGGTAGGAGAATGTATGTTCTCTGGCATGTTGGAGATGCCTACTCTGTTTTATCTAGCTCTTGAAGTGGTCTTAAGTTTAGAGACTTAGGCTTTATATGAAGGGCTAAGGGGGATAAGGAAGTATCAGGTACTTTTACTTTTCTTCCTTACAATGGGACAGGAATCAATATTCTATTTTACAGATAAGGAAGATGCCTCAATGAGGCTGATCTCTCTTACCCAAGATTACACAGGTAGTAGGTGGTGGAGATGAGACAGCTATGTGTAACTGCAGAGACTGTGCTCTTCTCAAAGCAGTGTTTTCACAGAGAAGGGAAGAAGGGCCATTCTGCATAAGCAGAGCTTTTTGAATACTTCTCTGGCTTTCCTTCTTCAGATTTTTCAATTTGGAGGACTATCTAGAATGCCACCAGCTCCAACTCCATAATCCAACAGTCAATTAACTTGAAACTTTAGAAAAATAATGAAAAGGAATACAATCATGCATTGCTTAATGATGAGGATATGTTCTGAGAAATGTGTGAGGCGATTTTATTGCATGAACATTCCAGAGTGTATTTACACAAACTAAGAGGTGGTTACTTATGAGACCATCTTTGGATACATGCTCTGTAATTGATCAGAACATCTTTATGAGATGTATGACTGTACTTGAGAATAGCCAAATTCATGTAAAAGACCCAGAATAAGGACATGGAGAGATGAGCTCTCTTACACTCAACCAGAGGTAGTTGATACTATTTTTCTGTGAAGCAGTTTGGCAATCAATATCAGGAATCTTAATTACATTCCCATCCTTTGACCTGGCAAATCAACCTGTTGGAATTTGTGTTAAGGAAATAATTACCACTGTGGGCTAACACTGATAAACAGAAACATTCTTTAGCTTATATATAATAGGAAAAAATAGAAACAATCTATTTAGTGAAGGTGAATAGTTCATTATATTTAAGTACATCCATATGATTAAATAGTGTGTACCATCAAAAATAATGCTTATGAAGAGTTTTTAATGAGGTGAAGAAATACAAATGATATATTATGTGAAAAAAGATATAAAATTATATGGTATGATCTCAGCTATGAAAATAAAGGATGTAAGCATTAAAAACACCAAAATGTTGACAATAGTCATCTTTAGGTAGTAGAATTATAAGTAAAGTTTATTTTTCCCCCAAATGATCATGTATTATTTTAATAGGTGGAAAACATCAAAGTGTTGTAATGGGAAAAAATCATTGCATTTGATTAGAAAAAGAAGATTCGACAGAAATAAACTAGGAATAAAGATCTTAATTCTAAGTAACTATAAGTGAAACCCCCAAAATAACATTTACTTTGATAAAAACCTTTCTGACTGTTTGGGCTTTCTTTTTCCCATGTAGAGGACTAGGTCAAAGGAATATTAATATTCCTTGTATCTTTAAGATTAACAAAAGACTTATTCTTATCACAATTTTGCTATAAATAATTCCTACTTCCTGATAAGAACAAAATCAGATATGTTACCCAATAACCTTCTGGCCTCACTCAGTGTGTGTGTGTGTGTGTGTGTGTGTCTTGAAACAGTAACCAGCCTATTTCAGAGATTCTCACAGTATTTCAGAGGGATTAATAGTTTGGAAACATCAGGAAAGATAAATACAGATAAGCATATAGACACATAAACACAAAATACAGTTGGTTAGATACTCTGAAGGACTCTAATGTGTAATACAACTAAACCTTGTTAAATGATGACAATAACTTTCAAAGCATTCTGGGATTGCAAGAAGTCAATGGAAGCTCTGTAAAGGGCAAGAACAAAGAAATAAAGAGATAAAGAACATATGAAAAGAAACAAAAGAAAGAACACCCCACCCTTAAAAGAAAAAAATCCTTTCCCTGATTCCCAGAGAAATGAAATTAGAAAGGTCACCAGTGAATGATGAGATCAGGAGATTTAGACTGAGGCTTGCTGACACAGGAGATTGTTAACCTAAGAATCCTGGATTAACTCTGATCCTCTGTGGGGGAGCTAACATGGTCTCATGTTGGTGGAGCCCTAGACTCTTGGAAGGAAATACAAATCCTCTGTGTAGGAAGGTAACCTTATTGTAGCCTTCAGGATTCTCACAGATTAAGTCTAATTAAAATAATATATGTTTCAAAGGGTCAGTTAAGCAACCAAGTCAGGTTCAACAGGGTCAAGACATTGGTTACATTAAGAAGAATTGAACACATAAGTGAATGGGTTAATGGGATGAAATTTATCACTTTTGGAGATGAATATTACTAATGAAAAAGAATGTATCTTCAGTGTTAGATTGGAATTGCAGGTATTGATGTGAACCTGTCATATGATAGGTAGGTAAATGTAGAAATATGAGTAGATAATATATTATATACAATATATATATTTTGCTGCTCTGTCCACTGAAAACACCCAAGAGATTTCAGTAATAAGGAGCATGCCTTATACCTGAATCTTGGTATCTAACTACCATTTTCCTCTACAGAAGAACTAGGAATCCTTCAAGAAAGTACTGATTTCAGAGTTTGGACAAGACAGTTCAAGTTTGCTATGTCTTATCTCAGATCATAAGACCATACTCAAAGAATGATGGAGACATATGAAAAGTATATAAAACACTTTGAAAGGGTTTTCACTGGTCAAATCTGGGTCAATTTGAGGATTTAAATAAATCACATTGAATAAAATAGGAATGTGTAAGTCTCGGTAACATAAATAAATGAATAAATACATGGAGATAAGAGAAGGTTCTTTCCTGTGGTAGAATGCTATTGAGTGTAGGAGTGATATTATTAAAATTATGGCAATTTATAATAACAGTTAAAGCCAAGAAACATCAATACATGCTAACATTTGACATCATGTGCTTGATATGTTACTGAGGTCAGAATATGATAGTTTTAGAATCTGAATCTAATAATGAAGGAACATTATAGAAACCCAATTTGGAAAGCATTCTACAAAATCATAGGCCCATAATCCTAAAAATGATTAGATCAAGGAAGGTGTGAAGAACTGTGAGATTATATGAGACCGAAGAAACATTAAGACTAAGTGTACTTTGTGATGCTAGATGAGATTTTTTTGTTATAAAGTATGTAACTGGGGCACCTTGAGAAATTTTAGGGGAGTCTAAGAGTGAGGTATAAAGGAATTCTTTGTAGTATTTTTTTTGAGGTACTGGGGATTGAACTCAGGGGCATTCTACATTAAAGCTATGCCCCCAGCCCTATTTTTTATTCTTTATTTTGGAACAGGGTCTCACTAAGTTGCGGAGGGGCTCACTAAGTAGCTGAGGCTGGCTGCGAACCCGGATGCTCCTATCTCAGCCTCCCAAGTACTGGGATTACAAAGGTGTGCCACCACACCTGGCTTGCATTCTTATATATATATTTTTTCTCTCAGTTTGAATATATTTCAAAATCAAACATTTAAAAAAAAAGTCATCACCTGGGTATGGTGTCACATGATTGTAATCCCAGTACTTAGGAGGCTGAGACAAGAGGATTGCAGGTTTGAGGACAGCCTCAGCAAGTAGTGAGACTCTCATCAACCTAGCGAGACCCTGTTTCCAAATAAAATTAAAATATGGATGGGGATGTAGCTTGGAGGTAGAATGCCCCTGGGTTCAACCCCCAATGCCACACACACACACACACACACACACACACACACACACACACACAAAGTCATCAGATGGCTTTTAAAAATCACCAAATAAAGAATGGGAATCAACAGAAACAAAAATGCAAACAGGTTTAATCTATAAATGTTTTAGATATTTGCATTATAAGATAAAAATTTAAAATACTGTTATAAAATATGTACAAAAGTAAAAGATGGCATTTCAGAAGGGCACAAGGATTTCAAAACTTTTATTAAAAACTATATTTAACTTATAAAAATGAAAAAAATTAAAGTTAGAAACTCAATGTATAAGACAAATAGAAAATCAAAGAGTTGAAAAGATTATTAATAAACTAGAAGAAAGAGCTAAAGAAATTGTCATAATGCAGCCCAAAGAGAGAAAGAGGATTGAAAGTAGAATAGAGAAGTTAAGAGATGTGCAGAATGCAACACGATGGTCTACTACACATCTACTTGAAGCCCCAGAGGATATAATAAAAACAGAAGAGCAGCAATGTTATTAAAAAAAAAGCAGGCTGTAAAAACAGATTAAATACACAACTTCACAAATAAGCATAGTATTACTATATATGAAGCAGAATTTTAAACAATCTATATATAAACATATCATAATAAAACCTGAGAGCACCAAAGACAAATAGAGAAAATTAAAAATGCTCAAAGAGAAAGGACAAATTTCTTTAAAAGAAACTAACATTGGACAACAGCAGACTCCTCATTGGCAACAATGGAAGCCAGAAAATAGTGGAATAACATTTTTGTAGTATTGTAAATTGAGAATTTTGTAACCAGAAAAGCTATCTTTTAATGATCAGAGGGACATAAAGATATTTTCAAATGAAAACATAATTTAGCCATAGTAATATTATGGACTGAATTTTTGCTACCCTCTCCCACCCTACTAATTCATACATTTAAGTCTTAACACTTAGTACCTAGTACTGTAGAATGTGACTCTATTTGGAGATAGAGGAGGTCTTTAAAGAGGTAACTAAATTACAATGATCCATTATGGTGGGCTCTGTTTCAATCTGACTGTCTTTTGGCAATTATAATAGATAAAGGATAGAGTAGACTTACTTATTTACCAAAAGAATGTTAAGATACACACTTTATATTTCAAGAGGGTCAATGACCCAAGTCAGTTTACTGCTATATATTAGTACCTACACCATTGTCTAGCATATAATAGGTACCAAAAAATATTTGTGAAATAAATAAACCAGAAGTGTGGCAACCATACTTCCTTCCTCCCATATCTAATTTTAAGTTAAAGGTAAGAGAAAGGAAGAAGTAAAAGTAAACTCAGCAAGATGGACTATTCACTGAATATGCACTCCATTGCTAATGTTACCTAGAATACCTTCGCACTGTGTTTCAAAGTCTTATATTCAAGATTTAAATGACACAAACAATACTTTTTTTTCTTTTAAGAACTTTATAGGTATTTAAGTTCAGAGATATTTATATTAGAAAAAAGACCAAGTGTTTATTTTGGAGTATTATTTATTCATACTTTATAATGGTTATTAGCCATTCTTTTGGTCTATTTTGAGAAATATTCAAAGGAAATTATTCTTTAATTTAGGCCTGGAAAAGTAGAATAGCATAAACAAGTGTGTTGCTCTACATAAGGTGCATATTATTTAGTAGGGTGTATCTGCAGTAGCTAGTTTTTAAAATTAGTCTACTTAATAATGTACCAGACTCTCTTATAATTATGTTACTGACTTTATTGTGTTCTGAGCTCTATCAGAAGAATCAGAAAAATGCACATTGACACAGGAACAAGGCTTTTTGACTTATGCTCAAACACAAGGGAGGCAGCACCTCAGGGACAGAAATCCCAGACCGATTCCAACAAAGGACAAAGATGTACAGCTTTATGGCATCTACAGGGTAGGCAAGGAACTGGTCTCTATTCCATGAAGAAGTGGTGTTTAGCAGCGCTTGCACTCTTCTTTATCATGCTTCTTCATGCAATGCCATATTTAGTCTCTGCCCCCAGGGTGTGAATTTTACCATGCTAATAAAGGTAACTGTAGGTTACTTTAGTAACTGTTTTACTCATGCATTTGTCCCTTACCCACTGGAACTTGACACTTATCACCTGGGAAAGTTTCTAATTGGGTTTTGGAGTATGGCAGATCACTGCCCTGCCTCAGTGTGTTTGATTTTAATCTTGTTTTTCTTGGCTCTGGCTTCTTGGTATCTCTGCTGACCACACAGTCTTTGAAGACTCAACTGACTTACTAACCTCATGTCTCCTGGTGTGTTAACTTAATTTTTTGGCCTTAATAACTGGTCTTCTTTTTAACTCCCAATTTTTTGGTTTGTTTGTTAACCCCCTGAGATTGGCAGTTTGCTTGGATGTCTCAGTTAAAAATTATATTATTCAAATATTCCTGTACTAATTTTAAAATGTTGTTCCTTGTTTCTTGTGTACAATCTCAATAGGATAAAAATAAGGTTCGAATAATATTTTGCTGTTTTGGCACACTGCAGGTTCATTCATTAAGAAGTGTTCACACTAAGGATGATACTATGAATAATACACAATGAATAATTTTGATTCTTAAATGAGTCATACTTTCTGTGATTGTGTATTTTGAAACAACTTCTTCTTGGCACAAATTTAAAAAATGACTACAAGATTCTAAAATCAGTTCTAATGTTGAATTTGGTGCCGAACTCTTATTGTTACTTATAAGCAATAATATCACATGTTGACAAGACATTATCTCTGTGTTAGAAAAACTTTCCAGAATATTTGGCTATATAGGATAATTATCATCATAGTTGGTGATAGCTGCACAAAGTAATTGGGGCAGCCAACCGGAAACGTATAGTGTTGTTTGCATCACACTAAAACAATCCTTCAGTGCAGTAAAGTTACAAGGATTAATTCAGATAATATGTAGGGTACTCAGTGGAACAAATATTCAATTCAGTGTTTTTTTTTAAATAGTTGTCATTGTATATACTCAGCCTTTGCTCTAATAAATAAATAGAAGATTAAAAAGAAAAAACTGTTCTGAGATGGTCTCATCCTACAAGTCACTGTACTTGGCAAATATTTGGGTTTGGCTAATACTAGCATAATGCTAACTAACCTGCTAGTGCATGTTGTTGACTTATGATAAATTATTTTATTTTAATTAATTAATTTAGGTAGACACTGGGAATTGAACCCAGGGGCTTTCTGCCACTGAGCTACATCTCCAGCAGCACACTCCCTACCTTTATTTTGAGTCAGGGTCTCACTAGGTTGGCCATGCTGGCCTCAAACTTGTCATTCTCCTGCCTCCACCTTGCTGGGATTACAGGTATGAGTTACTGCACCTGGCTGTCTCATTTTAAAGACTAAGAATAGCTGCTAGGTAGCAGTGCTGTAGTAAGTTAGCTAATAATGCAATGATCCTAGCTGTTTGTTTGATTTATAGTCAATGTACAGCTTAGGCACTGGAATTATCTGACTCTTCTTGGAAAGGACCTTCACTATCTAGTTTGAGAACAACCAAGTCTAAACAGGCAGTGATGTACTGTATGTAAAACTCCGCTGCCCAAGTCAAGTAATTGTAGTATTCATACTCAAAGAATGTGGGTATTATATTTTGTATTTTTACATTATATGAGACTTTGTCCTCTACTTTGAAGAATGAACACAATCATAAAATAGAAATTAAACACACAGATAAATATTGTTCATTATAATTTCCATCTTAGAATTTTCCTACTACTGTTCAAAACATTTTTGTTTTACTCTTAGAGCTAATTGGATTCACAGAGGCAAACCACTCATCACTCATATAGCACTTTACAGTTGTATCTTCATTTTAGCTAAATGGGGCACAGCTTGATTATATTCTTGCCAATAGTTGACTTCAGACGAGGTTTAATATTTACAAAGTTCAAATTAATTTTCAAAAGGAAAACTTTGTGACCACTGAGAAGTGTATGAAATAAAAAGAAGAAAGGAAGGAAAGAAGGAGAGAAAACAAGAAGAGAAGAAAGATAAGAAAAGTTAGAAAAAATAGAAAAAGATTGGGTGGGAGTAGAGGAGATGGACAAACTTCTGAAGGAATATCCAAAAGCAGTATACCTAAAGTGCCAAAGAGAAAGTTGTTTGTTTTTAGAAGACTTCAACATTAGAGACAAAAATCTCTTTCATGTTTGAAGATTAGGTAGTATACTACTTCTTTCTATCTTTTGGGGGAATGATGTGTGGTATAAATAATAGCATCACAGATTGTTATATAACTGATAGGATATGAGAAAACAAACTATTATAAGACCCCACTCCCATTAGAACAGATAGAAAATTATTATGTTGCAACATTTTCCTCCCAAGGCTGTCTATCTGTAAGAGACACCAGGTATCACCAACTATTCTCCTTCTCCAAGAGTTAGGGAGCATGTGGGGGCAGATTTTCCAGAGCTCAAGGTCCCTACCAGGCTTGTGTTTCATTTTTAGGGAGGTTCTGTATTCTTTCCAGTGGTTTGAAAATGGAGCAGGCATTTTCAGTAAGACCTCTCCTGAAAACCCTTTGTTATTTTTTCAAACACTGAAGCATTTACTGTGTGCCAGTAAAGAAAATGAGACAGAGCCTTGCTCTCTGGTGACTAGAGAATGCCTCCTTCAGAGCATGAAGGGGAAGGAAGTGTTCATTTAAAAACCAAATGACTCCTCACCCCCCCCCCCCATTACACAACCCAAACCAAAACTATTGAAGACAGATTAGGCAACAGATCACTAGATCAAAAAGTAAATTGAGAGGATGAAACAAATAGTAAATGAAATGCTTTGACAGAGTTTGAAAGCAAAGTCCTAAATAGAGAAACTTAACTTGTTTAAGAGGAAATACAGGTCATAGAAACATTCTGTTCTCCATGTGCACATTGGGAAAACTTGGGATGTTTGAAAAATTTTGTATTTCCCGAGTAGCTTTTATTCCCAAGTACACGTGTTCTGGCTGAGAAGATGACTTGAGCGGCTGAGGTGATGACTAGCTGGTGGGACATGGGGCTTGCATCCAGCAAGGGGGCAGGGAGAGGTGACTTGTATTTGCAGGCAACACTCTCAAAGCAAGGGGGTGGGTGAACTCATGCAGAGTGGCAGGTGTGGACACAAAAGAAATGGAAGCACGCCTCAGGTGCCCATCCTAAATGACAATTAGTGAAACAGAGTTTCTGCTGTCCCACCTGGAGGCTGGCAAATGACTCAGCATTTCCTTGAGCCCTGGCTTGCCTCAGCCTTGCCCTGGGGGTGAGGTCTTCTTGGAGCTCCTGGTAGCCATAGAGGTGAGATGCGAATCCTCTCACCATATCCTGACCCAGATTGCACAGGCACTTTGCATTTGGCTGCTTCTTCTTCTTCTTCTTCTTCTTCTTCTTCTTCTTCTTCTTCTTCTTCTTCTCTCTCTTTTTTTTCACCTACAAGCCATAGCTTATTCTTAAGGAACCGCTAATCATTTAATTTCAGTGATGCCTAAAATGCAGGCTAAACAGAATCAAATGATATCATAGGCAGCAACAAAGAGAAGTCTGAGAAGTGACTGGGTAGCTCTGAGCCTTTTGAGGTATTTGAAATAGGTTAGGGTTTGCCCACTGGGGCCCGTGGGGACCATTCTGACCACCCGCTGGCCGGTACTGATCTCAGCTTTATACATTCTCATATGACATGCACATGTGGGGGACCCTGCCACTTGTTGGGGTCTGCCTACAATCACTCCATGGCCTTGTTGCACGTTCCTTCTCTCCTGCGCTGCATGATTGGTGGTCTGCGGTACATTGTGCAGATGTTTCTCCTGTGCTGTTCCGTGATTATTTTTCAAGTGGCCTCTTAGTCAAGCGATGGCAGGTCAGCACATGGAAACATCTGCTCTGACCATTTTTCTAAGCAAACAGCAGATGGCATTGCTGCTGTCCTTTTGATCTGGAGCAAAAATTCCCAAGGCTGAGGTGTTGGTTTACTTTGACACTGCCTGGCAAGGAGCTGCCTGCCTGAAGGTTTGCCTTCTTCCACACAGTAGCGCTGCCTACAGATGTTTTCTCTGCAGCGCTCATTTTTCATTTGTTTCTTCCTGTGACTCTACTTCTATAGAGGGTCTTGAACTTTGATTCCTTCTCCTGTGACTGTTGCTTGGTCACCTCACTGATACCAACCATGGTCCTCAGGTTGTTTCCCATTGGCCCCCTGCTGTGGTCACCACTAGTGTTGCCAAAGAGGAGATGACAGATCTGTCTGTCTGGGTCACCTCAGGACTTGGACACTGGATACGTGTGTCACGGAGTAAACAAGATTATCTGGGAACTAGCTCAACCACCACGCTTTTTCTAGGTGCTTCCTGAGCCAAACAAAGAGCATCTTAAAATTATATTTTAACAATTAGATTTGTAAAATGTTAATGCATGCACTCTTTTAAACTTGTACTCATTGAACAATGCTGGTCTTTACAAACAGTGCAAATACATAAAAAGCGTTATTATTTAATTTTCTAGATGGAGGATAGGCTGTTGGAAGAAAAATGATCTTCCTCACACGTTTCCTTGCTGTAGTTGAATTTCCAATGACCACTTCATTGAAATGTCACCTTTGGTCATCTGCTGTGCTTCCACTTGCTCTAATGTATTTCTTCTGTAATTTTTTTTAATACCATTAATCACATCTTTATATGTGTCTTTCCATCCTTTGCCTAGTTTTGTATATCAGGAGTTCCAGGAAGCTTCAATTTCCCTATCTGCAAAATGGGGATAATTAAAGTGTTTTCCTGGATGATTGTTGTGAGGATTAAATGAGATAATGTATGCCTAGCAAGTGCTTTAAAAACGGCAGTCATCACCAGCATTACCTCACCACCACCACCATCATCATCGCTGTATCATTCATAGGTCAAAGAGTCAGAAAACCCAGCTTGATCTTCCCTAGCTAAAATGTCAGGCAGTATTATTACCTCATTTTTTCTCACTCTAGGTCTGAATTGTATTGCCTTTATTATACTACTTGTTTTTTTTTATTTGTATATTCAAATACTGCATTGAGAACTGTACTCAGATACTTTTCTTGAGAATTTTTTGTTCTAGTTGACATATAAATTACAGTTTTGAGGCTCAAAAAATCTCCAGGTTCATACTTGTAACTTTACATGGTATAGTAATTATCACATGTCAAGATTTTTAATCTTTGCCTTCAAGTTGTTGGCAAAAGAAAAACAATACAGCCTTATTGTTAAACCTGCAGAGAGACTGATGTATGTTTAAGCATACTTTAGAAAGTCTCGTGCCTTTCCATAAATTCCCAATTTGCCCACTCTGTCCTCAGAGTCCCAACCCCTTTAATCTGCACAACCTGTAACGACACAAAATGACAGATGCACGTGCAGACTGGATTGCTTTTTGTGTATCAGATAGCCAAGCTACTGGAGCTCCATTCAATTGAAGTTTCTTGCAGCTATTGATATCTATTTATAGTCTCATAAAATTAGACTTCAAAATGCCCAATGTTCTAGGTGATGGAAGTTTTCGCAGCCAAATATTTGGAGGCTCAGAAAATAGAAGCTTTCAGAATATTTGGCGGTCACCTGAAGTGATTAGGAAAGAAATAAATAACAGGCAACAACCGTTTTTTAAGGCAAGTTCTTACATCTAGAAGAGTTGTCAAAATAAAGGTCTTTGTACGCACCACTCTTTCAGAATTACAGCAACAAATAAAAAGGGAGGAGTGGAGGGGATTTTTAAGGGAAAGTGTGACTCACATTTCTAACAAGAAAAGGCAGTCGCCGAGTGTGTGTGGAAACAATGCCGAAGCACGTCTGTTAACATCTAAGTCATTCTAGAAGTTGGGATTACTGAGCCAGTAAACCTTAAATACTGGTGATTAGTTTATGTAACACTGGAAAAACAAATCTCCTTCCATCTCTCAAACAAATATTTCTGGTGAACCTATCTCAGTGTCCTTTTATTCTACTTTTACTCACTTCTTCTGGAGTTTGTCAAATTCTCTTATTAAAGGTTGTTCTTTCTTTTTTACTTCTATGTAGCCTGAGACACTAACATGAATAGAGCTGTTCTGAATAGTCTTACCCATTCTTAGCCAACTCCTTTCTTAATTTAGCACTACATTTGACTTGAAAATCTGTGTTTATCCCTTCAATGACTTTTCTTGGGCTATTTTCTTTCACCTTTTTCCTGTGAGTTTGCAGCTCATTTCACCATTCAGGTACCTTCCTTGGAGCTCTAGAATGCCTTTTACAATCTACCTGAACTCATTTAACTGTATGCTATAATTTATTACACTTCAAGTTTAATTCTTCTAGTGAAAACTTTTCCTTTGGAATTTTCTGAATCAATAAATTATTAATTTTCAGTTCTGAGTCCTTGACTTCAGAATGGGTCCTTGGTCTCTCTCCTGAATCCAAATGTGTCTTTCTCACCTCCTGCTGCACCTTTTCCTCAGACTCCCTCTAACACAAGAAACTCATCATATCCCCAGTTCTGGTCATGGAACCACTTAGCTATCCTAGCCAGGATAACGCTGGTGTTTTCTTCACCACATGCTCCTTTTGCTCCACATTTAACTCTTCAACACATCTCATTGAGATGCCCTGGGCTGTGTTTCCCACCCATTTGCTCAGTTCCATGTTCACATCACTGCACCCCTCAGTACTTTTCTCTTCTTTCATGTTCCTGACACAATAATTCCTCTCCCACCAAGGCTGCCCCCACCACCACATGCACCACCCCAGTCTCCCCTGCTTCCTGCCACTCCCTATCTATCTTATATATGACTACTAGATTTTTCTGTTTAAAATGTGGCTCTAATAGTTGCTTATTTCTGCCCTGAATCCTGTAGTGCTTTTCTACTGTCTAGAGAATAAATTTGACTCTTTCTTTCATGATTAAGAGCTCTACTCTTTCCATGTTTGAGCTCTACTTATTTTTCCACCTTTCTCTTGCAGGCCAGCCTCCATACCCCATATACTCCAGGCATTTCTCACTTCTCTGATCTTGCTCTGCCCTTATGGTCCTCTCTATTGCTTTTTCTCATGTTCCTTTTGCTTTGTACTCTCTAAACCTTTCTCTCCAGTCACTACCTGCAGGGAGACTGGTCATTATTCATGGCATGCTCAAATAACACTTCTCTAAAAAGCCATCCTTGATTATGCCACCTTGTTCCTAACCCTGCTGGACAATTTTTACTTTCTTGATCCTTTTTTATGATCTGGTAACCTTTGCTCTCCCTTATAGTTTGTTGCATTTATTTTTTCTCTTTCTAGCTGAAATTTATGATCCATAAAGGTTAAGACCATTGTCTTAATTATTTTCATATTCTCCATGGTGTGAACATAATATTTGTATATTCTTGGTGCTTGATAAACATATATATTGAAATATGTGTTTCTCATATATGTATATATACATACACACAATCTAAAAATAATCTTCAATATCCCCATTGATTGTATCTTCTTTTTAACA
>PVLC010025584.1:0-23442 GCA_004027655.1 Graphiurus murinus | reverse complement strand
ATTAAATGGAGAAAAACTGCAAGAGTTCCCACTAACAACAGGAACAAGACAAGGATGTCCATTATCACCTCTTCTGTTCAACATAGTACTTGAGACTCTAGCCAGAGCAATAAGGCAAGAGAAGGAAATCAAAGGGGTAAAAATAGGGAAAGAAGAACTAAAACTATCCCTTTTTGCAGATGACATGATACTATACTTAAAAGAGCCAACAAAGTCAGCCAAAAAACTTATAGAACTGATCAACAAATTCAGCAAAGTGTCTGGATACAAAATCAATCTTAAAAAATCAGAAGCTTTCCTGTATGCCAAACATAAAACCTCTGAAAAAGAAATCCAGAAAACAATTCCACTCACAATAGCACCCAAAAAAACAAAATACTTAGGGATAAACCTAACCAAAGAGGTAAAATACCTCTATAAGGAAAACTACAAAAAGTTGAAAAAATTAATCGATGAAGACCTTAGAAGATGGAAAAATCTACCATACTCTTGGATAGGCAGAATAAATATCATAAAAATGACCATCCTCCCAAAGTGATGTACAGATTCAATGCAATACCCACGAAATTACCAAGGTCACTCCTCACAGACATAGAAAAATCAGTCCTTAAATTCATTTGGAACAACAAAAAGCCCAGGATAGCCAAAGTAGTTCTTAGCAACAAGAACCATGCAGGAGGTACCACAATACCTGACTTCAAACTCTACTACAAAGCCACAGTAATAAAAACATCATGGTATTGGCACAAAAACAGACACATAGACCAATGGAGCAGAATAGAAGAATCAGAAACAGACCCACATGCTTACAGTCAACTGATTTTTGACAAAGGAGCCAAAAACATACACCGGAAAAAAGATAGCCTCTTTGACAAATGGTGTTGGCAAAACTGGTTAACCATATGCAGGAAAATGGAAATAAATCCCACTTTCTCACCCTGCACAAGAGTCAACTCAAGATGGATCAAAGATCTGGAAGTCGGGCCAGAGACCCTGCAGCTTCTTGAAGAAGGCATAGGACCAACACTTCAACACATAGGCACAGGTAAAAACTTTCTCAACAAGACCCCCAAAGCACAAGCAACTCAAAGGAAGATCAATATATGGGATTGCATTAAACTGAAGAGCTTCTGTGCAGCAAAGGAAACTATCAAGAACCTCAACAGAGAGCCCACGGAGTGGGAGAAAATTTTTGCCATCTAATCTTCTGATAGAGGACTAATATCTAGGATATACAGAGAACTCAAGAAACTCACAGCTAAGGAAACAAATAACCAAATCAAAAAATGGGCAAAGGATCTATATAGACACTTCACAAAAGAAGAAATACAAATGGCCAATAAATGTATGAGGAAATGTTCAACATCATTAGCAATCAGAGAGATGCAAATCAAAACTACTTTGAGATTTCACCTAACCCCAATCAGAATGGCAATCATCAAGAACACAAACAACAACAAATGCTGGCGAGGGTGTGGAGAAGTGGGAACCTTAATACACTGTTGGTGGGATTGCAAATTAGTGCAAACTTTGGAAAAAAATATGGAGGATCCTCAGACAAATGGGAATGAACCTACCATGTGATCCAGCAACACCACTTCTGGGTATCTACCCAAAAGAACAGAAACCAAACTATGAGATCAACACATGTATATCTATGTTTATAGCTGCACAATTTACAATTGTCAAACTATGGGACCAGCCAAGATGTCCATCAACAGATGAATGGATTACAAAACTATGGGATATGTACACAATGGAATCTTACTCAGCCATAAAGAATAACAAAATCATGTTATTTGCAGGGAAATGGATGGAACTGGAAAACATTATGTTAAGTGAGATTAGTCAGTCACAAAAAGTTAAAAATCGAATGTTCTCCCTAATATGTGGAAGCTAGGGAGAAAATGAGACATAAGAAAGACTCCAGATGAAGAAGGAGAATTCTTAGGTGAGCAAAGAATTTGACTTAACAGAAGGTGATGGGGGGAGGGGGGACACCCTAATGAGCATGATGTACTTTCATGAACACTTCAAAGTCAATCACTAAACTAAACTTGAGAAGGAGGGAGGAGGAGGGAGTGGGGTGGGAATTGGGGAAGGGTTAAATGAGAAATGTGTGCATGTATGCCTTTACCTTTACTAGCTTATACCTCTAACAAAGATGTATGATTACAATGCACCAATTAAAAATAAATAAATAAATTTTTTAAAAACAGGAATCTGACTAGTGCCCTTATAAGAAAAAGAAATTTGGACACACGAGAAGACATCAGGGATATCTCCATTCAGAGGAAAGATCATGTAGGGATGCAGCAGGAAGGTGGCCATCTGCAGGCCAAGGAGTGAGGTCTCAGGACAAACAAAACCTGCCAACACCTTGACCTCAGACTTCCAGCTTCCATAAACTACAATAAAATAAATTCCTGTTGCTCTAGCCACCAGTCAATGGTACAATTTTATGCAGAAGTTCATACACTGACAATAATACCTCCATGAAGAGCCACAATGTACACCAACAAGAAAAAGGTTTTGTGGAGTCCTGCAGTGAAAACACTGCTTACCTTTAAATTCTTCCTGAACTTCTGCCTCTCTTCCCTGCATACAACTGCCAGTATGAAGGCTGAACACAGGGAGAAGGCCATCAGGATATCATTAAAAATTACATTTTTGCTCTCCAGAAATGGAGGTGAATAGATAATTATCAAAAACATTTATAAAAAAAAAAAGAGAGAGAGCTCATAAAAGTGCAGGTGATATCATGATAAATATACCAAAGTTAAAACCCAAATTCAGATTCCATCTCTGCTCTTAACTGGTTGGTTGACATTGACCAAGTTTCTTCCTTCCTCTGGCCTCAGTTTCCCCATTCCTAAAGTGAGTGGTGTAGCTTATGATCTCTTTAGCTTGGTTTTCCTGAGTCATCAAATTTGTTGGCATGCCAAGATTCTTTAGAGTGTCTTGAGTTAACCTACAAGTTTCTAGCACTCAGATTGGAGTATAATTGATGTTGCCTATTTTTTGTGGGGTAGGGGGTACTGAAGGTGAACCCAGAGGCACTCTATATCCACGCCAGAACCCCAGCTTGGATATAGAGAGCCTCCCTAAGTTGCTAAGGCTATTCTAGAACTTGCAATCCTCCTGTCTCAGCCTCCCAAGTACTAGAATTACAGATGTGTCCCACCACACCCAGCTTTGGGGGGACTTCTTGAAAGTCTGCATAAAAAATCCATAGACTCTGTGATGATCAAGTTCTAAAATGACCCTCAATGATTCCAACATTCTGGAATTCACATATTTGCACTGTTTCCTCCTCTTTGTACCAGGGTCAATCTGTGCGAACGATAATAGAACACCACAAAAACAATGGTAAGACACTCTTGAGATTAGAGTAGAAAAGGTACATTTCAGTTTCCATCTGGGTCTCAGTGTCTCTCTATCTCCAGGATGGGGAAAAAAGATCTGACTATGTGGAAATGTGTATAAAAAAATACTGTCACGGGATTATTGGGAGATGTGAGGCTTAGCCAGAAACACAAAGAAAACAAGACAGCAAATAAAATGGCATAATCATTAACATTTTAAGAGAGTTGGTCAAGAAAGGACCCAGGAGCAGAGTGCATTCAATAGTGAACAATCAGCTTAATTATAGTAACAAAACACTATATTTGCAAAAATCTGTAATACAACTGGATTGGAAGGACGAGAGAATTGAAGGGAGTGAATAAAAGCAAAAAGTTCTCATCTCCCATAATAAGAATTAAGTGGAGACTGTCTAAAGTGGACAAGTCAAGAGAGAGCCATATGCACACATTATTTATGAACCCAGAGAAATGGCTCTTTAAAAATGGAAAGGGATGTCTCTGGGGAGTGAGAAGTAGTAGAGGAAGGGGAGAGGGAGGCTGGGGCTGCTCTTTTTTTTACTGTAAGACTTTTTGCACTATTTGTCCTTCATGGACTGATGCTAGAAAGAGGAGGAAACTCCCTTGGGAATGACAGTGGCATGTATCACATCCCCACCTCCACCCCAAGACCTTGGCATTACATAAGACTCTGAGAATTTGCCCAGCCACAGGAAAAGCGAGAGGCACCCCGAAGAGACCATTAAGTTTCCCTCACCCCAGTTCAATAAGGGCTTGAAATGAATAATAAATTCAGCTGGATATGGTGGCACAATCCTATAATCCCAGTACTTGGGAGGCTGAGATAGGAGGATCATAGGTTCGAGAACAGCCTCAGCAACTTAGGGAGACTCGGCAACCTAGCAAGACTCTGTTTCAAAATAAAAAATAAAAAAGGGCTGAGGGTGTAGCTCCAAGGTAGAATGCCCCCAGATTCAATCCCCAGTGACAACACATACATACATACATACATACATACATACATACATGTTAAGTTCAGTCATAGAAAAATGAAACTACACTGCTTAACCACCAGAGTGAGTGGACTGATACTCACATCTACTAGCTGCACAGCTCAAGAGCTTTATGGAATGATGAAAATGTTCTTCATTGTCCACTGAAGTAACCACTAGCCACATGTGGTTAGTGAGCTCTTGAAATGTAGCAAGTGTGTTTTGAGGAACAGAATATTTAACTTTAATTTCAATTAGTTCAAATTTGAATAACCACACGGCTAGCGGCTACTATAATAGATGGTGAAGTGACTCGGGTTTCATTATATCTGAAAGGGTCCAGGGAGAGAAGGGAGAAATAGAGGCGGCTCTATGACAGAACAGGCTTCATTGAGATAAACCTGGAGGGTCTACAGGAAAGGATGGAGTCTGTGCCCGCTTACAGGCTGAGAGTTTATATAGGTTAAATAGGAGGGAAATTCAAATTCTGGGTGGATAGTTCTTAAGGGGGAGAGTAGGGGTCCCAGAGGTGAGAAAGGGGTTATTTAAAGGTCCCTTGCAGTTTGTGAAAAGCAAGATATGGGGGAGTTCCAATATGCAAGATATGGGAACTTCCAGTAAGTAGAAACCTTCATAAAATGGAGTTGCTTTTGCTCTGGCCAGCCCTCTAACAATGTCAGTCTGTCATTCAGCAACTATGGGTGTCTACTGGGTGCCAGGCCCTGCTCAAAGATGTTGCGCAAAGCATCCCCAGTCCCTTTCCTTACAGTATACAGCACATGGGTAAGGTAGATACTCAAGGCTCCAATTAATACATGATTGCAAATCATGGTACATGCAGTGAAAGAAAAGGACGCCTGAGAGAATACAACCATGGCCCCTATTTTAGATGGAGGGAGTCCACTAGGAAAAGGGGGTGGGATGATCTGGGAATTACAAGTCTGACCAAAGGTCAGGGTGTCTGCCATCCCAGGCCTGACAGAAGGCAAAGAGCAGGAGTTGAGAATAGAGTTGAACAAGGATCAGACTCTGAGACTGTAAGAGGCCCAGCTGGGGGTTTATAGTTTATTCTAAGTGGTATGAACAGATTCCATGTTTAAAAGACCACTCCAAGTTGGGCGTGGTGTCACATACCTATAATCCCAGTACTTGAGGGACTGAGACTAGAGGATTTCAGGTTTGAGGCCAGTGACAGCAACTTAACAAGATCCTGTTTTAAAATAAAAAAATTTTTAAAAATGAAGCTGGAGGTGTAGCTCAGAGGTAGAATGCCCCTGGGTTCAATCCCAGAACCAAAAATAAAAATAATTTTAAAAGGACCACTACAGGAACGGTGTGGAGTAGAGAATAAAGTGTAGGCAGGGTGAGGGGTGGAGACTTGCAGTGGGTGTCACGGGGGTCACGGGGGAGGCGACAGTGATGGTGACTCAGGCCACGCTGGAGGGAGCCGAGATGGAGTGTGTGAGCAAGTTCCAGCTGTTTGGGAGGAAGAATCACTCCAATGATGGATGGGATATGAGAGAGGACGGAAGGGGCTGTCAAGGCAGGAGCCAGTGTGAAGTGGAAAGATCAGGGGGTCGATCCCTCCAGGGATCTCCTCAATTGGCACCAGAGTCTTGGACACAGGGATCTGTCCTCCACCCAGTCTTGGAAGAAAACATGGAAGCAAGGTTGTTCTTTCAGCTCTAGTCATTCCTCCACAAGAGACTCTTAGGTGGCCCGGCTTTCTCTCCTTCTCCCTGGTCTCATTCCAGCCTGGGTTTTTCAGGCAGGTGCTTACTTTTGCCCAGGTTCTGACCACCAATAGTATCTCTCTGGGCCCCATCACCCTCTCAGGAGCCTGTCCTGTGCTTTCCAGAAGAAAGACCTCATGTTCAGGACAGGGCTAAAAGCTGGGCATGGGAGTGGGCTAGATTCAGGGCAAGGGAACCTGAGCCAGACTGGGCAGGGTCCTTGGAGAGACTCTCTTCCTCAGTGGGACATGAAGCAATGACCTTCCCATGAAGGAGCTCTAAATTGAAACCACCATTAACACTGCCTTGTGGAAAACAAGTCCTGGTTAACTCTGAAAAGCTGGGCTGTTCTTTACATAGCAAAGGTGCTGTACCCCAAGAGCCTCACTATAATGGACCACCCAGTCTTAGCATCTGCAGCCTGCTGGAGCTCAGCCTACTGGTGCTCTGGGCCATGTGGTGCTGGTCATATTTCTCAGGTCCATCCAGTCCACAAGTGGTGGTGACTCCAAAGAATGCTCGAGACTCCACTAAAGGGACCAGCTTCAACTCTAATGAGCTCATGTGGGTCTTTTCTCCTCCCGAAACTTGACTATTGAACCAGTCTGAGCTCTCAACTGCCTCCTCTTTCTCCATATGGGATGGGGGTCCCCATCAGAGTGGCTACACTCCCCTAGAATTTCGGAATATCTCAGAAATCTGAAGAGTCAATGAGAACACCCCACTAGTGATGCATATGCAAAGAGGAAAACTGGGGCCTCCTGGGGCTTAGGGACCTTGGACTCTGGGAATAAATATAATAGATAAATTTTTGGAGGTTGGTGAGGGTGGGCTGATTCTGCCCTCAGTCCTGGAAAGAGGAGTTGGTAAGAATAATAGCTCCACGCCAATCTCTACAAGGCACCCTCAGCATAAATGTCACCTCCTCTGGAGGACCTCCCGGCACCCCAGACTAGGCCAAGTCTCCCCCAGGGGTCCCTGTGCTCCCCTTTCTTGGTGTTTATCAGCTTTCTAGCAATTACCCATTGACTTACCAGTCTCTTCCACTGGATGCTGCCACCATGAGTCCAGAGGCCATTCCGTGTCATCTGCTGTGCTGTGCTCTGCCCAGCACTGCAATGGCGCCTGGCAGAGGGCCTGGCAAGTCATGGTGCAGGTGTGGGTACTCTCTCCATTTCAGTAAGGGACCAAGTTCCTTCCTCAAGGAAGACACCTTCAGCAGCCACAGCCCTCCGGTGTCAGTGACCTCCTCGAAGAGCTAGTAGGAACTCAGAAGCGGCTGCTGCAGATGCCACGGTTCTGCAGGTGGTACAAAAGCTGAGAAAGGCGGCATTGGTGTGCCCACCACCCTAGGCCTAGCTGGGAGATGACTCCTCTGTGCACTTGAGCATCCTAAGCTAAGGATGCCAAGGGCGGTGCTGTGTCTCTCCCATCACAGGTAAAACGTGTGTGGACTAAGGAGCTGCAGATGGATATATGGTACAGTCAAGGGTCTAATGGAAACAACAACATTTCTTCAGCTTTATAGACGCTGTCAGACGTCATTACAATATTCATTGTCTTCTCTTCTGACTTAAATCATTTCCTCAGCCACGAGACCATCAGTTCAGAATCTGATGTACACCTATCAGAAAGAATAACAGACACTGGCTGCTCCAACCTTGAGTCCTAAACTAAGATAATAATTCTTCTGACACCTCAGAGAATATTCTGTCAGTTGGTCAAAAATGGATAAAGTCATCTAAATATATTTCCAGAACCCAGCAGGAGTTGAGTGAAGCACATTTGTTTAAAAAAAAAAATCTAAAGAGAGAGGGAGGAGATTGCTGATTCTTAAACCCAGAAAAGTCATGGATTTACTACTTGACCGCAGGCTAACACCATATTAATTTTACTTCAAATGTATGTATCCAAGCTAAGAGAGGTTTTTGTAAAAGGTTTAAATCTTAAATCAAATGTTCTTTCCAATAAGGTCATTAGTGACAGGTTTAAATGTTACATGGGATGTATTACATGATAGATGTTTGTCATTTATTTAGAGAAAAATGTTACAGTGAGCCTAAAGGGTCATTTCCCCCAACTGCAAGGTATTCTCAAGGGGCAAAGCTGCCAAGCAATGAAATCCCAATTGTTCTCCTCCCCTCCTGCCATGTTAATTACTCCTGAACTCTACAAGGACAAGCGTCTTGCTTCAACTTAGCTGTCTCCTCACACTACCTAAAGAACTTAGAGCCAGCACATTTGATCACCAAACTCCAGCAAAGAGGAAAGGAAGAGCAAAACTTACACAGCCAGAGGGGTCTGGAGGCTTTTCCTGAGCAAGCCGTTTCTGGATGTTCTGGGTGTTTTACTTGGGGAGAACCAAGGGAGCCATGGATAGCACCATGCCAGGAGCAGGTGTGCATCTAGCACCAGTGGTTTTGATAACCAGAATATAGCTCTCATCGATAGAGACCGTTACAGTTTACAAAGCTTTTTTTTTTTTTTTTTTTTTTTTCTGCAGTACTGGAGATTGAACCCAGTGGCATTTTACCTCTGAGCTACACCCCAGCCCTATTTTTTTATTCTTTATTTTGAAACAGGGTCTCATTAAGTTGTAAAGGGTCTCACTAAGTAGCTGAGGCTGGCCAGAAACTGGTGACCCTCCTGTCTCAGCTCCCCATGTACTGGAATTACAAGCATGCGCCACCACATTCAGCTTTACAAAGTATCTTAAATGCACACTATTTCAATCCTGTCCTAATACATGGAAGGAAGACATCACAAGGCTGCTTCCCTATGTTATAGACCAAGAAGTTGAAACACAGGGGGATAAAACAATTAGCTCAAAACCACACATCAAAGAGACAGGCCAGGCCTGGGACTGAGAGTTTGTATCTCTAGTTCCACTGTTCTCTCCCCTACATGGTGCCACATTCTCACCCAGCACCCAGCAGTACCCACCAGTCACCCAGCACACACAAGGGGATAGAACCATGCCATAGTCTATTCCAAGAAGCCTGCAGGAAGCCTGTGGTCCCAGGGGAAATGACTGGCCATGTTGAATGACTTCCCTACGCTGGGCTTTATCAAGGACATCGTCTACACTGAAATGAAGCCAGGGCTCTCCCTGAAGCAAATAAATCAGCCCCTGTTTAACACTCAAACATTTTCTTGAGTATTGTGAACAAGAGTTCATGGATGACCATAGAAATTGCCATATTATGGTGATAGTGCTGCTCTGTACTCCACTGGTCAACTGTCTTCCATAATATTGTATGTTCTCTTCTGAAACTTCATGGAAAAAAAATCATCAAGGGAGAATAATTCTCTGTACTCGCAGTAATGTGCTGATGTGAACAAATAGTCTTTGATATTACATTCAGGAGGCATTTGGTGTTGGAAAACTATTTGCAATTCACAAGTCTTCCTGGACTTGCAACTTCAAGGTATGTTAGAAAGCACAAAATCTGAAAAGTCAATTGGCAAGTCGGCCTCTCTTCTTCACACACCTTGTGAAAGAGCTCTTTGTGCCCACTCCTCCCTGCTTAGATCTTTCCAGACTGCTGGAATCAAAGTCAGGCACCCTTAGTTTCTAGTAGTTTCCTAAGTGGCCAGCCTTGACTAAGCATTGGGGGATCCATGCACCTATTCTGAAGGACTCATCCATGTACCTGAGATTTTTGCAAAGAAGAACCTAGGAGATAATCTTACCTTACAACCACATTTTACAGATAAGAAAACTAAGGCCAAAAAAAGACAATCAGCAATTGAAGGTAGGAGCTAGAATGCCAATAAAGAGAGACACTAGATGAACCAGACAGCATGGGCTGCTCCTAACTGTGCAATAATATGTTGAATGGCTTTTTTTTCTTTGGGATAAACATAACTGCTTTGTCCCACCAAGCTAAGGTCTGGCCCTTATAAGATCCTTACATCAACAGATAAAAGATATCCATTGTTAGACTTATTTTATAGATGAAAAAACTGAGGCTGAGTTGTCCAAGGCCACACAACCAATAAGACACAAAGCCAGAATCCAAATAGGGCCTGGTCTGGCTCCAAAATACACAATCCTAGTCTTCTCTCAGCTTAGGGAGTTTACACAGACACTCAGCTGGGCTGGGCTGGCTGGGGGCTACAGCTCATCTGAACTTTTGGAAGTATGGTACCAGGTAGGCTGCTGAACACCTGGTTCTTGATGTACTAGAAAAGAACCCTTCTGCTTAGCTATTGCAGAGCCTGCAGCTAGATGCTACGGGTCAACTGAAAATGCTGAAACCCTTCTCCTGACCACAGCCCAGAAGGTGCGGTTTATAAATGGAGGAGCTGGGAGTCCTCACCTTTATCCTATCACTGCTATACCCTGGCCCCTTTCCTCTGGCACTGGGAGACCAGTCCACTTTGAAGGCCTCTATCAGGAGAGTAGAAACCTCCTGAGCCAAGAAATGGGGCAAAGGTCTAGGAGAGGCTTGAGACTAAGACTCACGTGGCTGAAACAAGCATAAATGCCCTCCAAATCAGGCTGCCAGCCTCCCCTGGGCCCAGCCTCCACGCTTCAGCAGTCTGCTCACTCAGAGGAACCGCAGGCTGCCTCTGTGCGCTTGGGGAGGGGGAAGGAAAGAAATTGATTTTGTTTGGGAGAATTTTATGTTCGTCCTTTTTATTATCTCAAGAAGGGTCATGAAATCCTCTAAAGCAAAATCAATTACAGCCATACTCTGGGAGGCCAGAGCAGCCCTTTGGCTTATGAGCAACAGGCAGATCCCCAGAGGAGAACCCAGCCTCTGAGCTGCTGCCGGTCTGCTCCCTGTTGGCTTGGATCCATGTCACCCTCTGCTTTCCATAAAGCTCTTTTGTCAGCTTACCAAGGAACGTGCCCTAAGAGCCACAGTATGGGGCAGAGGGGGACACCTGGTCCAAGCTGAACCAATCAATTCCCCCTCCTGGAAGTTGGGAAGTCAGTTAGACTCTGAATGTGGGAAGGACAAAAGAGACATTAGCCCGGTGCTTGGGGAAAGGGCATCTTCTGCTATGTGTTCCCAAAAAAGCAGAGAAAATCATCTGAGAAGAGAAAAGAAGCAACTGGCAGGTGGAAAGAAATGGAAACAAATGACAGCTTGTCGAGCCTTCGGACCCTGGCTCCAGAGCCCCTGATGGGGCTTGGCTTCTGGAAGGAACTCAGGTGGATCAATATTCCCCCTCTTCTCAGATAAGCTGGCTAGAGCTAGTTTGCATTGTTTGCAACCAAATATTGGAAGCATTTTTTTCTCCTGTCTGGGGTAAACATAAAAAAAAAAAAAAAATACTCTCACTGATTTGTTTGTTTTCATTAAGAAATGGTATGTTTAAAAAAAGAAATTATATATTTAAAAAAGAAATAGTATATTATACTATTAGAAATATCCAGAATTGGAAAGCCAGAAAATATATTGGTGGTTGCGAAGGGCTGAGGGAGGGGGAGCGTGAGTGTTTAATAGGTATGGGGTTTTGTTTGGGGTTAATGAAAATATTTTACAACTTGATGTAAATACTGGTTGCACAATGGTGTGACTGTACTAAATACTATTGAATTTTACAGTGTTAGGTAGTTAATTTCAGTTGTGTAAATTTCACCTCAATTATAAAAAAAAAAAAAAATAGCCTGGTATGTTATACCTATGAGAACCAGGAAGTCCCATTATAGTTGCAGAATTTGCCGATAAACTTGCTAACGTATCTAATTTATGTGTCCATTTATTCGTTAATGATATATATAGATTATGTCCCAAGCACCATGCTGAAGATACTATAGGGAGCAAGACATACACAGATCTTGCCCAAGAGAACCGAGAGTGGCCATTTAACAAGCTGTAACACTAAAGTGTCTCCCCACACCCACTCCTACCTTTCCAGAAAGGGACATATTCTCTGTGATACAGAAAAAGGGATGATTCACTCCTTCCAAGAGGTCAATCAGAACACTCTCATCCTCCTGTTCACAATAATTGGCTCAGGAATGAGCACATGACCAAAGGTGACCCAATCAGAACCTCCTTGGAATTCTTCTACCACTGTTACTCTGAAAGACCCTGTCTTTTCCATTGGAGTTGCTAAACAAGAGCATGCAAGTACAGGATACAAATGCTGATGTCCATTTTGAACATCATATGTGGAGATAACTGGTCCAAGAAACTGAGAAAGAGAGACAGATCCAGAGCACTAAAATTAGCTGCCCAGTGGCACTCCAGTGATCAAGCCAAGAAATGATCTTCTTCTTTGTTTAAGCTAATTTGTACCCCATCACTTATAGTTAAGATTTTTTTCTTTGTAAGGAAGTGGCAGGCTCCACAGAAGCTCATAGCAGGCATATCTATTAGAAGATCACGTTATGCCATGAATGTATTAGTCAGCTTTTTTTGTCACTATGACCAAAATACCTGATAAGAACAACTTAGAGGAGGAAAGGTTTGTTTGCCTCATGATTTTGGAGGTTCAGTCCATGATCAGCCAGCTCCAGGGCAGAAACTGCCTTGGCAGTGCATGTGGAAGAGAAAAGCCGCTCTCAGCTCATGGTGGCTGGAAGCTTAGAGAGCGAGAGGAAGGGGCCAGGGACATATACACGTAGTCCCCAAGGCTATGTCCCCAGTGACCCACCTCCTCCAGTCATGCACCACCTCTGAACCTTACTGCACTGGGTACCACACCTTCAACACTTTTAGAGGCATTCTAGACCCAAACCATAACAATGTACTGAGTCCTACAATTTATATGTATACATGGAATTTCAATATTGAACACTTACATGCAAACTGTTGCTGCTGAACTGAATGAATCACTACATTATGACTTCTAAAACGTGTGATAGTCATCAATGCTTGGGAAACACGACCGCACACACACACTGTCTCTGAGTTCTTGGAGAATAGTCTATAAGGGAAATATACGTCTGGAGCCTCTGTGTTTCTGGAGCCCTTGGGGGAACAGCAGATTGAAGACATACAAAGGCGGTGGCAGGGAAGGGGTGCCCTTAGCAGCTGGCAGTTCAAAAGAGCGTGAATTTCTCCTGGGTATTTGGCATCTTCCCTCACGTCCTTCATCCCAGCAGGCCTGAGGCTGGTACCCTACAGACTCTCTTCCTCATCCGGAACTGCAGTCCAGCCTTCCTGACTAGGCTACTGGGATCACTCCCAAAGGGTCAGATTCTCAGAATCTACTTCCTCCCTCCTGCCTTAATGGCCCCCCAGGAAGGGAATTCCCACTAATTCATCAAATGTGTCACTTTCATACAGCTTTACAGTTTACTTGTTTATTTTGTGGTCCTGGGGATTGAACCCAGGGGCATTCTACTGCTGAGCTCTATGCCTCGAGCCCTTTTTATTTTTTATTTTGAGATGAGCTCTCAATAAATTACTGAGGCTATCCTCAAAGCTGCAATCCTCCTGTCTCACTCTCCCAAGTACTGGGATTACAGGCATGGGCCACCGTGCCCAGCCAGCTTTACAGCTTCCACGTACCTTTCTTCATCAGGTGATCGTTGCCACCACCACCACCACCCACCTCCCCATGAAGCAGGAATTGTTCTCTCCTGGAGGAAACAGAGGCTCAGAAAGGCTGGATGACTTGCTAAAGGTCACATCGCTAACAAATGAAGGAGCCAGAGTAATCTACATAAATGCTCAATAAGCTGAACACTCTCCTATCCTGGTTTCTGGGCCTTGCCAGATCATTCTATGATCAATCTCAGTGATACTTTGTGCCTCCTGCTGTGTTAACTGGCATGGGCTCTCATCCTGCTTCACCTTCCTGGATGCAGCTGTCAAGCCATGTCCCCACCCTTGGAAACATCTAGCTTCTTCCTGTTCTACTTCTCCCCCATTAGGAAGATCTCAGGAGGTCACAGGGTCACAGAATAGGGCAATGGTTGAAAAGCATTGATTCCCAGGGGCCTTTTGACAAACAGAAAGTTTAGGTGGGCCCCAGATAGTTTATAGCTAGTACATAAATTGATGATAGCAGAAAGCAGTACACAAAATAACTCATCATGACTGATGTTTCCAAAACTAATGTGGGTTTTGCAACAAAGAAAAGTTGACCACAGCAGAACTCAGTTCCAGCTCCTTGGGGTGAGTGGAGGGAACCTTCCCCCAAGGATGGGGGCAGGGCATCTCCTGGAGAAACCAGAAGCAAAGCAGAATCTCCAGAAGGTACCAAACAAGCCAGAGAGTGAGCAAATTTGTTTAATTTGATTTAAAATCTTGAGCAAAACTCCAGATGTTCTGTCACCAAGTCAGCCACAGCAGTTGTCTGTGACACAGCTGGCCACGCCAAGCAGGTTACCAGCCCTTGGTAAGAAAAGTCCCTCTGTAGTCAGCAGTGTGTGTCTATGTGCATATGTGGATCTGTGTGTGGATCTGTGTGTGTAGTTTTATGATAGTGGCATATCAAATTGCTGTTTTCCTAAGTCCAAAGCAGCAAAGTATTAGCCATTTCATTTGGTTCCACCGAATGTTTTGAAAACTGGAAAATTCCGTATTCCTGAAAAATTTATTCACCAACCTCCACTGAAAATGTGCTTCTCAAAACCAACAGCTACACAGAATAACTATTTGGTTTTCAGTTGACAAATGTAAGAGACGGAGCCTCAGAGAGTGGGCCTGGCTCCCAATTACCCCCAGGTCCTGGCAGCTGGTGCAGGCGGCGGGCGGGCTCACCAGGCACCTATTAGAGGCGTCCTCTGCTGGAAACAAGTCAGCCCCTTTGTGTTCTGCTCGGAGCCCCTGCTTGCCTCATTTGCTGGCAAGATTATCCTGTTCTCTGCTTCTGTCTGCTCTTCATGGGACACTTCCCCTGCTTCCCAGCCAGAAACCTGCAGGACTCAGAGAGAGTCAGCCAGCGACTGCACCCAGGGTTTCCCAGAATAGACGTGTCTTTCCCTTCCTGCTCCCCCATCACCAACCCTCTCTTCCCAAGCTCCCTTGCTATGCCAGTCCAGCACCAGCACACCGCAGGATGCTTTCTGCATATATTTTTTTAGTGTCTAGGAAATATATTACCAAGAAATTGCTTGTCATATTTATCCATGTTGTATGTTCCCCTAAAAATGATGTGAGCAGTTGGGAGAAGCAAAAAAAAAAAAAAAAACTCAAAATGGCAGCATGCTGCTTTCAGGGAGAAGCTGGAAGCTTGACAACATGTTACAGGCCTGGAGAGAGAAAAGTCTCAGAGATGGTGACCCAGCAAAGGGCAGAGTCAGCCAGAAAAACGGAGCTGCCCAGAAGTGAGCCCTAAAAAGATCACCTAGAGGAGTCAGAAGGGGTCTGGTCTGGCCCACAGGGGGTTCTCCAGGAAAAACAGCCTGCAGTAACCAGCCCTGAGATGCGCCTTGCAGCCCCGGGTTGGACATAGCTGCTGGCTGAGGGTGGGAGGAGAGAAGGAGGTGGCCAGAGAAAGTCACAAGGCTGATCTGACTGGGTATTGTGGTACCAACTATGCCCCCCGCACGAAGCAGCACATTTCACCAAAACAAAACCTTGTTGCTTGGTGGTGTTATGAAAAGAGTACAATATTTGAGACATTTATGCTAACAAAATTACTCATTACCTGAAATTCAAATTTAACCAGTATTTTTCCAGAAGTCTTCGGAGGATAGAGACATTCTCTTTTTTATTTTATTTTATTTTATTTATTTATTTGGGGGGGGGGATTGAATCCAGGGGCATTCTACCTTTTGAAACAATTTCTTGCTAGGTTGATGAGAGTTTCACTACTTGCTGAGAATGTCCTCGAACCTGAAATCCTCCTGTCTCAGCCTCCTCAGTACTAGGATTACAGGTGTATACCACCACGCCCAGCTCCAGAAGGATTTTAGAACTAACTGTCCAGCCTGAGATGACAGTCTACTCTGTCTTACCCACACTCACTTCTCCGTAGAAGCTAACCCCATGCAACTGTCAGCACAGGGGAGGGCTGTACACACACTTCAGAAGAAAGCCAAGAGGTCTCAGGATGAGAAGGGTCAGCTCTCCTCCCGGTCCCCTGCCTCCATACTCCCTGCCCCCCTGCATCCAGGGTGGACTCTGCCCAGTTCCCAGACTAAGGCTCTGAGGATAAATGATTTAAGCGGCTTCCCACACCTTCTGGTCATTACCTGGAGGCGCTATGTTCCTCACCTTGCGACACCTTCCCCAAAGCCCTGTATCAGTCACATTTCTGGTCTCTTTGGCAGCCTCTTTTAAGAATAACATTTTCTTGAGCTGGCTATAGTGGCGCACTCCTATAATCCCAGTACTTTGGGAAGCTGAAACAGGAGGATCTCAGATTCGAGGACAGCCTCAGCAAGGAGTGAGACTCATCAGCCTGGTGAGACCCTGTTTCCAAATAAGAAATAAAAATCGGACTGGGGGGTGGGGTGCAGCTTGGAGGTAGAATGCCTCTGAGTTCTATCCCTAGGACCACTAAAAAAAAAAAAAAGAATAACCTTTCCTTTTGATCTTGACTATGATCGCTGTAAATGATTCACTATAAAAGAAATAGAGGAAATTCTGAACGAAAGAACATGGCGTGGTCGTAGCAGTGCGGAGATGTTCTCTTGCCGACTTTTACATGCATATGTGAACTTCTTTCCACATCGCTGGCATCATGCTGTAGGTTCACTTTCTCTCGTGCTTTTTTCACTCCAGTTGGTTTGCATTTGACACCATCCCATTCAATTCAACTCCAGTCAATAAATATTTACCAAATGCCAGCTCTAGGTCCCGCCCTCTGTGTGGAGCAGTAAACAAGGCTGACCCAGCCTCTGCCCTGGGATGCCACGGTTCAGGGTAGGAGTCAGTCGTTGAACCAGGGAGATAAGAAGTGAATTAAATAGTCGCCAACAAAGGCTGCAGTATAATGCAGTCGTACACTTTGCTTTTGAGGAAATCCATTCCTAGAAACGCAGAGAGAATATTTTAAAGGGTTGTATTTAAAAATAAGCGTTCTGTGTATGACTCTAAGTGGTAGAACATTTAAATAAAAATGGAGAATGCTTCTTTGTATTTTATTCTTGACTCGTGTGAACCCTGGAGCTTCCTAGGATTAGTATTTAATAAAGCACTTAATAAACAATAAAGCACTGTGATGACTTAATAAAGCACACCACAATGACTGTGAACACAAAACAATCTTCTACCACACAATTTTTGGTGGTTTCATGGCTTTGTGTGAAAAGAACCTTGTCTTTTAATCCTTATTGCCAAGCATTTAAGTTAATTCTCAATATTGGCTTTTGTAATAATAGCAATGAACATCTTTGTTCGTAAATCTCTGTATAAGCAACTCTGATTATTTACTTGGGATAAGGTCTATAGTCTGATTTATTTAAATAATGTCTTGGAGCAGAAACTAGCTAGTTGTACACAGGACCTATGTTTTCATCGTCCTGGGTACACACTAGACTACATTTCCCAGATTCCTTTGTAGTCAGGCGAGGCCACACCACTCTTCTCTGGCCAGTGGAACAGAGGTGGAAGTGGTGCCTCCACCCACCCTGGGCCTGGCCTAAAATCCACCTTTAAGATCTCCTGTGCAAGCTCCTCCAAGTTCTTTCTACTTTTAAGAGTCTCCGGAAGCCACATGTTGAAAGAGTCACCAGAGAAAAGAGGCTGTGTCCTTGAATCACCATTTGGAGATCAGAAGCAGCCTTTTTAAGCATTATGTGAGCAAGAAATGAACCTCTATTGTGTCAAGCCACTGAGCTCTGAAGTTTCATTTGTTATAGCAGCTGGTGTTAACTAATACAAGAGTCCTCCCCTCACTCCCCACCCTGAGTCCAGTCCTAGGTGGTTAGTAATGCAATGGCCCCCACTCCAAGTTTCCCTCCCTAGTCACCTGTGCACATCTCAAATTTCACCACAGGACTGGAGCTAAGTCTTTTTCTTGACAATCTTTCTCCCTGGAGATTTTGCACAATTCTGGGCCCCAATTGAAGCTGTCTTGCCCAGCTACTCACCTAGAAAGACCCAGTGAAATCTGCCAGCTGTCTGTCCTGGGGCGTGCCTTGTAGCTGCTGCACCAGGAAGGTCAGCACCAATTTCTTTCCATGGAGCTGAAAGAATCTACACAAGCCACCAGATAAAGAACTCCACAGATTCCAAATAGCCCATTCTCCAGGCCCACTGCCACTCATTCTGTGCCTGAGAGTCTCTGTCATTCTGCCTTTAATATCTCTTCCATCCGAAAACAAAATGGACAATACTGTCCTGTTCTGGGTGACTGCCAATGGAAGCCTCTGAATACGACCGTCCCACTGCCTGGGGTTTGGGTCAGCAGGAGATGTCGGCTTTCAATCCCGTCTCTAAAAGCCCCTTTCTCCTGCTGTGCAAGGGGACCAGTCTCTAGTTCAGAGACAGATAGCCGGTCCGTGTTCCTTCTGGGAGCCTGTGGGAGCCTGCGGGAGCCTGCGGGCACATCCATCCACTGTACTCAGATTGCCATCTTGTGGCAAAGATGGAGTAAGGCAGGTGGAGTCCTCGATGGGCATCCCGAGGACCTCATACCATGGTCACTATGAGATGGTGGTCAAAACTGAAGTTGTTCCCTCCCACTTCTTTTCAAGGCCCTTCCCTTTACCTACCAAAAAAAAAAATCTCTGCTTTCTATTTAGCACTTCAAATTACATGTTTGGGGGTTATCTGCAACTAGCTCTTTTATTTCATTATTACAAAAATAACATATGCACGTCATTTAAAAATTAAAACACTACTGGAAACTTTAGAAGTCACATATCATCCCAAATCCAGCCACTGTGAACTAGCCAGTGTTTGTACTTGAGGCAAGTCACTCCACACCGCCCACAATCAGAGAAGCAACCTTCCCCATTCAGCTCAGAGCTTTGGCTCCGGAGTCCAGATTCCTGGCTGGTTCTGCCACTTCCTAATTTGTGACCATGGGCAATTTACAACTCTGTGTATCTTGTTTTCTCATCTTGGAAATGGGGATTGAGGAGTAAACAGAGATAACAATGGCATCCCTCCGATAGTGTCATTAGAAAGAATTCCTCTAAACAGCCTAAGCGCAATGCCTGGCACATGGGAAACCTTCACCTGTTAGCCATTATTAGGATGGATGCATGAACAGGCATATAGTGGGAGACATTTTTAGGAGAAGGGTTTTTTTAAGAAAGTTTTTGTGACAAAAACAGGAAGAGGGAATCCATAATTGTAAAGACCAGAAACTGAGTAGCTGAATCTTCCTGGGACCACAGGTGATCAACGATAAGTCTCCTGGCTGGTTCTTAATCCCTGTCTGGTTCTACCCTGCCACCATCATACCCAAGGGATGATGCTCCTAGCTGCAGCAGTTCTCACTTAAGCATTTCTCACTCAGGAGGAACAAGGAGTGCTAATAGCCAACTGGGGAGAGATAAAATTAGGAGAGAAAACCCATCTTAGTGTGGCACAAATCTACGAGCTCCGAGAGGGAGGATGCTGGCTCATACACCATGTTGTCCCAGCTCCTTTTCCCCCACCTGGCATTCAAAGATGCACAAGCACAGGTACCAAGGGAGTAAATAAATAGAGGAGGAGCTAGAGAGCTCTCCCAGGAGATGGCCACACTAAGAAGTCACTCTGGTAGAATTCTGTTCCTTATCAACAAACATGGTCCACAGCAGAGCACGCCCCTCTCCCCCCCCCCAAATGCCCACAAATGGCACCTCAGACATACCTCATCTCTGGGTTAGATATTATTATCTCCACTTTGCAACTGGGTAAATGGAAACTTAAAGAAACAAGGGAACTTACCTAGGGACATAGCCAGTAGCAGAGCTGGGATTTAAACTCAGAATTCAGGTTATCTGACCCCAAAGTCTTTCAAGTTCTTACAGCAAAAGGAAAGCAATAACCAATTCATTTGCCTGTTACTTCCAAGAAACTTCTGGAAGTTTTTTGTTTGTTTGTTTATTTGTTTTTAATGGTACTGGGCATTGAACCCAGAGGAATTCTACCTCCAAGCTACATCTCCAGCCCCTGTATTATTATTATTATTATTATTATTATTATTATTATTATTACTATCATCATCATCATTTTATTTTGAAACAGTCTCACTAAGTTATTGAGAATGGTCTCCAACTCACAATCCTCCTATTTCAGTACTGGGATTACAAGCATGCACCACCACACTCAGCTTAGAAGTTTTAACTTCTGACACCAACCTACAGTGTAATGGAGGAGTCCCAAAGACAATTTGACATTTGCTTTTTAATCTTTACATCCTTTTATAAGCACTAAGTAACATAAAGTCTTGGCAACCTAGAATCTTCATAAAACTGGGGGAGTTGGTTGGTTGGTTGGTTGGTTGGTTTTGGTTCACTCCAAAAAGAATGACATCTTCAAAGAGTCATATTTTAAAAACAGTCATCACAGATCCAGAGCATCTAAGAAATACAAGATGCAGGATTGGGTGCAAGAGTGATCCCCTCCCTCTGGCCTCTTCTCTATAAGCTGTTGTCAACACAGTCACCAAAAATGTTAAACTAAATACGTAGGAGGCCACCTACTTTGAGTTCTTAAGTAACAAACCACCACCTAACTTAGTACATAAACAAACTGAAACCTAATTCAACAGTATTTTTCTTGCAATAAATAGTCAAGTTTCAGCCAATCACCATCAGCCACACTTCAACCAATCACAGGCAGCCAACTGATCAGCCTAAATAAGGCAAATGCCTGGCAGAAGCCAACCCACGTGATTTCTCTACTTTGCATCCACATTTGGCCTCTAAAAGCTCACTGTCCCCTGTTGGGCAGAGCTCTGAGCCTCTTCTGGCTCTGAGGGCTTCCCAATTCATGAATTGCTCTTTGCTCAAACTATTAAATTAATTTTGCCCCAAATTTTTCTTTTAATGAAAAGTGAAACAGAGCCAATCTTGATTCTCTCTCACCTAATACCCTTCCCTGGCTCCCTACCACCAAAAGAAAAAGTCTACAACCTCTCATGTGGCCTATGAGGGCCTGCATCACCAGGCTTTAGCCTCCCCAGGCTGCCTGCCCTGCCCCGAATGAGCCCAAGACTTTATTCAGGCTGTTGCCTCTGCCTAGAAATACTTTCCCACTTTTTACATCAAGTTTTTTGTTTTTTTGTTGTTGTTGTTTCTTTGTTTGTTTGTTCTGTTTTGTTTTGTTTTGTGAGAAACAGCAAAGCCCAGCCAAAGAAGAAGAGGAGGAGGAGGAAGAAAACAAAAAGTACCCCTAGAAAGCTCTCTTTGATATCCCTCAGACAAAATTAATCACTCCCTCCTTTGTGTTCATCTAGAGCAACTGGCAGTGCCTGGGTCTCCTTCACGGACACCCAACAATTGCTCATCAAGTGCATGATTGAACAGAACAGATGCAAAACACCCAAAATGATTTGTGACAACCCTTAAGAGGAATAATGCTCTGGTAAAAAGTCTATCACTGCCTGTACATTGCTCTGTCCAGGGGCTTCAAAGCCACTGGAGGAGGACATAGGAAATCAAGGGTCAGGTCTGCAGCTGTGAAGACCACTGAGCGTACCACACCTCCTCAGCACCCCCATCCACTGCTAAGTACCTGTATGTGATGCAGACCTCCTCCCACCCCTGAGTGGGCCTGCCAACATGGCTCTGATCCACCCCACCTCAGAACGCAGAGGCAGGCAGTTGGAATCACTCTGAACTGCAGATGAAATGGCTGAGTGATGCAGAGCTGACCTCTAGGGTCAATGTGCTATCCATCTCCCCAGCTTCCTCATCCACATTTTGAGGGATGGACCTAGAGGTTCCCAAAGCAAAAAAAAAAGGAGACCCCCAAGGACAGTCACATGGAAAGGAAGCTCCCAGTAGGATGCTTTCTCTCTTGTTGTTGGGATCTGCCACACAGAGCATGAAGGCTATGTCCAATTCCTACAGTCCTATAGGAAAAGAGAGAGGCAAGAGAAAAAGAGGAGGGGGAGGGAGAGGGAGAGGGAGAATGAATATGTGCTCACCAAATGGCCATTTGGACAGGACACCAAAGAATGAAAGAATGGATATTCTCTCTTGCCCAGAATAGGGAGATATAGCCTGGTATATCCTGGAGTCAATATTCTCCTATCTTCCCCCCTCCTCCAGTAAATGAAGGCATGAACAGGTAAGAACACCCCATAGACAGGCACATTCTTGAGGAGGCATGGAAAGGAAGAACACAACATTTCCAGAGATTTGTCACATTTGGGACATCATGAGAAGGCCCCTAAGTCTTTTTGTGTGCTCATTAGCTTTGTAAACAGACATTAGATTTGGATTCTGGAAACCTGGGCTCAAGTCCCAATCCACCCATATCCTCTTATAGAAGGTGATCACCTTCTCTGGGCCTCTGTTTGCTCAGGAGCATGACAGGGTGGACTAAGAGCTATCTCTATAGCTCTGACTCTACAGTCTTCGATGGTGACCATAGCATGGGGAAAGGAGAAGAGGAGATATGTGTGAGGTGCCTGCTCTGCTTACCTCCATTCCCAGATTTAAAAGACAAATGACTGGCCATGTTTCCACTCTGTCTACCTACAACATACCTACTCCTTATTTCAGGAGTAATCCTCCTGATTTGCATCTTGACTTCGTGAAAGAAAGACATAAGCAGAATGACCCATAGACGGTCAGAAGAGAACTGGAGACCCACTGAGCAATCACTACATTTTATAGGAAAGGAAGATGAAGTCCTGGGAGTTAGGGGCAGTGCTGGGAGTGAAACCCAGGGTCTACCCCCATGGGGTGACTGCAGGCTTAACGGTTGTCCTATTCTTCTGACTCAGTTGCCTAGAATCCCTGGGGCCAACATGGCGCTAAAGGTGTTAGTGTAGTATGCATGGCGTATGAACATGGAAATTATTAATTCTAGGAATCCAGCTGCATTACAGCCCAATTATTTGCATGATCTCAGCAGTGGTAATTTCAAACATTTGGAGTTAATTAAGCAATTTTTCTCTTACAAGAAAATCAAGATAATGCAGTGGTTTCACCTGTTGACCTAAAGAGAGCAATGGACCCTGTCCCAAAAATATGAACAACTTGACTTTGAAACAATTTCAGAGAGTCCCCAAACTCAATGAAACCCACAAATAACCCAGTAAGTTTTCTTGAGCCCTAGATTAAGAACCCCTGGAGGAGAACAAACTTGTGATTTTTAGTTAAAAGTCCAAGGTTCAAATCTTGGCTTCAAAAGTAGTTCTTAGTAACAAGAACCATGCAGGAGGTATCACAATACCTGACTTCAATCTTTACTACAAAGCCACAGTAATAAAAACAGCATGGTATTGGCACAAAAACAGACACATAGACCAATGGAGCAGAATAGAAGATCCAGAAACAGACCCACGTGTTTACAGTCAACTGATTTTTGACAAAGGAGCCAAAAA